>SKCR01002681.1:0-27263 GCA_019454045.1 Zanthoxylum bungeanum
TGTTTCAAAATAAACACATAACCATAACGTGATGCCACATCCGTACAGGTCACGAAATATTCATATCCACATCTAGCCTAGCTAGATACGGCCCACGTGATTCACTATGAACTAGGGCTAACAGATCGGTGGCATTTACACTTTTACCAAGTAAATAGTGTTTTAGGCACTTTGCCCAATAAACTAGATTCGTAGACTTTATTTGATTGGAATCAAATCAGTCCAGGTACCCGCTCTTCAAAAGTGCGGATATACGATTCTTGTTTAATTGTGTCCCAGACAATAATGCCACAATTGGTTTCTTCTGATCAAATCAGTTTGAGCTATTTGTTTGTCATTATATACGTTTGAGAATTTATTTATATTCTAAATATAAATACTGTTATTCACATCTAATGTGTTTATCTCAATATCATCTTTATATAATAAAACACTTTAGTGTTCTAGAATATAAAGGTTCACCCGCAGCGGGTTAAACACTGATATAGAGATAATGTATCTAGTCAAACTAGTCACATTATAACAGTTTCCAAATCCTGCTCATAGCAGATTCTGAACATTAGTATATATTTATGTACCACACTAAGTATTTAAAATCCAATTTCAATACTAGTAATGAACATAATCTTTGACAAACATATTTGAAGTCGAGGCCTTGCACCGTCTTCATTTCTTTTTTGGGATATGTCATTTATCTTCCCAGAAGATTATAATGATTTTTCCTTTGCCCTTTTTCAACATTCTAAAAGCTTTGGCCAAGCCTTGGCCTTCTAGAATATCGAAGTAAAGTGCGCCTTGCGCTACATGCCATATTGCAAACTTTGACTTTGTCTCCTTGAGAATAGTCATTAACTCTCCAAGAGTTTACTATTGCAATTTTAATGGATTAAGCACTAAAGTTATCATTACATAAATCTCCCAAAGATTTATGCTCTACCTTTTGCTTAATCCCGGGCTTAAGCCTAATATGTTATTTTATCAAATAAATTAACTTATTAGTTTTCAGGACCATCCTGAAATTTTATTCCCAATCTGAAAAATTAAACCATTTAAATACATTTTCCCTAAGATTATGTTTTAGATGTCAATCTTTCATTTTTATCTTGATTCTAATAGTCCAACTATTTAATCAACGATTTGTGGTACTATATATTATAATGATTATTACAGTCCAACTATACAATCAAATATAATTTAAATCAATTAACCTCAATTATATTGATTACTATAGTCCAACTATAAAATCAACTATTAATTGAAATTAATTAATTCAAATATATTGATTACTATAATCCAATTATATAATCAACTATAATACAGTCCAACTGCTTATTAAAACAACAATTTAAATATTAGTCCAACTAACAATAATAATTTGACGAATTGATATTTGTTTGAGCGCATATGGCGAGTAATTGAACGAATATTGCAAATTCAATTCTTGCCTCCCACTATTTTTCGGCGAGCCTCTAACCCTCTGTCGAGTACTCGGGAAACCGTGTTTCCTAGCGGGCTAGGATCCGTTAAATATCACATAATCTTGACTTTGGCCAAAAAATTGTATGATAATTAACTAGGTAGATCTCTAAGATCAATTGGATCCAATCCAATTCCTAGATCCAGTAGGCGGACATCCAAGTCCTAAACATATATCTTATATATGCCAATACATCCAATGTATTACCTAACCTTTTTCCTCTGAATCAATTAAGCCTTGGCTTTGGCACAACAAACTTAGTGATCCCAGTCAAGCACGACCCATTGACCATGGAAAGCTTCGTAATCAATGTCGATGGACAAGAAGTGGTCTTGACTTTGGCCAACAAACCACAACTTGGACAAGACACTGATATGGAACAAAGTCTTCGTTATTCAAACACATCTTCGACAGACAAAGGCCTTGACTTTGGCCAACAAACCAATGCCGTCTTAGATCTTGAGTGAGAATCACTCAATGGAATGAAAGATGCTTAATATTATTTGAGGGTTTTTCGCATGCAAATTGGCAACCAATTTATTATCTTTGTTAAGGTCTCATCATCATACACCCTTAAACATGCATTCTAAACACATAATAAAGCGCATATGAAAAATAATAATGATATGCCAATGGATACTTTACACATTGATCCTAGATCAAATCTCTCTCCCTTTCTCTCTCCGCTAGCACATGTATTACTTCTACCCGTTACACTACACTTCTAAAGAAACCTCATTTACATTGAGAGGGATAGGTGAGAAGAGAATACAAAAAATAAGGAGGTGATAAGGCTGGACACGCAGGTCCAATTAATAAATCAAATTTATTACAACAATTTCTAAAATTTCCCCACCCATCTAATATCCATCCGATATACATTATTCATGCATCGCAACCATGTATTCACACAAGCATGTTATCAATCAATCTAATCCAATTAATTAATCTGATATTTAGTGATCATCCAATGTTCAAACAACGATTTGATTTTGTTCGAGTCAAACTCGTTTTGCGAATAAGTACTCAAAGTACGAATTCTTGAATTAAATTAAACTACAACATTAAATCCAATTTAATATGTATTTAATACTAATTCACTATTTAATTCCAAATTAAATATTACACTTTATTTATAAACCTTTACGATTTAAATTCCAAATTTAATCGTTACGGGCCTCAAAGCCCGATTAATATCCAATATTAATTTAATTAAAGTCCAATGGGCTTTTAATTAATTTCTTAAGGCGTGGACTTTTGGTCAACTCGGGTCAAACCCAATAACCAAAGTCCAATCCGGGAGTTACCCCATAAGCCCAGAAATCAATTTAGGCCCATTAGGCCCAATTAAACTTTAAAGGTCCATTAAGTCGCATTTGGGCTTTATGGAGGCGGTTTTGGGCCCAATTGGATCCAATCCATTTGGCCTAAACCTAACTTGGTACAACCAAGCCCAATTAGCTCAATTACAACACAACAAGCTCAAATCCAATTTAAGACCCAATTAACTAATTACTAAAATCCATTTTACAATTTAATTAATCAAAGTGCATTAACATAATTAATCACCCAAGTCATTATTTCCAAAACACAAATTAGGCTCATTAATCATGCTCATCATTATTAAATTATGTCCAACACAATTTAACATAAATCAAACCCATTTACATGCTCACTTTGTGTCTCGGCAATAGGGTTGTCAAATTGCAAATCCAATCCATTTGAATCCAATTAAACATTACATCAATATACCCAACATGATTCTAACTCATCTAATGAATCAACAAATCAAATTTCCAAGACATCAAATTTAGGGCACCATTCGGCCAACACCAAAAATTGGGCAAATTTGTTCCAAACAATTTTTAATCAAATTGATCCAATCAATCATCAATTAAAACACATTCAAGCATAGTTAATCATCCAATTTCATAATTGCATACTCAAATTCATTTTACCCAATTTCATGCTTTATAACATTCTCGGCAATTTGGGGATTTTACGTCCGATTCGAATTCAATCCAATTAATTTCACAATCGACATTAAATCATATTCCCGAATGATTTCCAATACATCCAATGATCAAAAATCAAAAATCCCAAGACATAATAACATTATCAAATTCGGCCAAGGTAACAATTTGGGGAAAAATGATTCAATCATAATTTCTTGAAATTGATCCAATCAATCTTCAATTAAACATCAATTAAGCATACAAAATCATCCAATTTCATTTAAACATGCTCAAAATCAATTTACCTAAATTTTACCCTAAACTTTTTTCATGCTTCAACTAGCTCAAGATACCATTGTTAGTTTCTAGGTCTCCAAGATCGAATTAAACAAGCATGAATCGTGTGAATACAACGACGGAAGTTGCGGAATACTTACATCGAGCGGTTGAGTGACGCTTTAGGCAACAAAAAATCTTCACTGCCCACTGCACTGGTCACGCCAAAACAGCAGCTCAAGCTCACTGGTTGGCCTTTTGGTCTCATTCGTCAAGCTCCAAGCTTCGTCGAATGGTTCCCGGCTCATGGGTGAACTTCCCTATCACCTTCGCATTGATCCCGGAGTATGCTAGCACTCTTGTTCTTGCCACAAAAATGCACTGCTTCCCTCCATTTTCGGTCACTGCCCAGCAAAACCAGAAATGGCGTGAGAGAGAGGAATAAGAAGAAGAGAGAGGAGGAAAATGTGTTATACGGTTTTTGTGATTTTGTGTATCTAATACATATGAAATGAAATTTAAGTTCATTTCCAACACATTTGGCTTTAATTGCCAACCACACACATCACTCATCACATCATGTCACCTCAATCAAGTTGTCAAGTCATCACTCACTCAATGACAAGTGATTTGACGTTTGATGCGACTAGCGATTTGACGCTTGATTTGACTTGCGTTCCGCACTCGAATTCGAAATGCGAATGCGCTCGCAAATAATCTCGGGCTTGGATTCGCTAATTCCAAATTAACGAATTTTCTGTTGCGTCGTAATTAAATGATTACGCCTAGCGAAATCACTATTCACATCGCTAACGAATTAATTCTAAATTAATTCGTTCGCCCGAATTAAAATCTAATTTTAATTCCGCGTCGAAATCCAATTTCGTTTAATATATCGAATATATTAATTTATCGATTAATTCCAAATTAATCGTTCTCTCTCTTTAATTGATATTTTATCCAAGATAAAATATCTCCGCAATTAATCCAAGATTAATTTTCTCTCTCATCTAATTAATCCCAGATTAATTAAAAGTGCGAGTCATACGTCATCGGTGAATCTTTGGGAAGCGACCCATGAGATCCCCGGATTTGTTGGCAGTAAATTCGGTCCTCGGACTATCCGAACACGTAAGTACCTCGTACTACGTTTATACCGAATTACAAGACAAGGTTGGCCTCTAGCGAAGCGTCATGCCTCCCCAATTCTCCGGAAATATCCTTACAGGAATAAAGGATCTATATCAAGCGTATTTACCGTAGTATTGCGTATTTCTGTCCAGTATCAGATGATCACATGCGAGGCCTGGGGCTGGTACAGTGTCTGCCCCGTACGAAGCATATATCGGATTACGAGCAACTAGTCTCTTTAATATCGGATAATCATGACCAAATCATATATCCCAACGGTTGCAACCTTATATAGAGAACCAGTTCTGTATCCCTGCGCGATCATCAACTCCATATGACTGGAGTGACACTTCCGTCTTGACATCACACAACACACTACGATTCTCGATATACCCAGAATTGGCGTACACAGAAACCGGTTAAAGCCTTGGACGACCTCAACCAAAGTATATTGATTGTCATATGCATTAGCGGTGCAAGTCTCAGGTTAAGACAAAATACACCTACCCTGATTTTAGACTTCCATAGACACATAGTCATACTACCAATGGAATTCCGAGGGGGTCTTATCCAGAGCGAAGCTGTTTCCCGTACCATCGGTAAAATACAACCTCCTATTACTGTTATGCCCTCACAATGCACACAAGTGTAATACTAGTCCTTTACGTATTTATCGATGTCCAATCTCGATAATACTCTGACTATGGATATTTAATGATTTATCCTTCGTGGATTGATACTGTCTCATATCATTCTCAATCCAGGAACAAATCACAGGGACCTCCTATCATTTATATATCTAGGTGATCTAATCACAAATGATAATAGTGTAATTTCTTTTTCACATAGTTAATTTGTACAACAACACCGTGATCTGTACAAATAGTGACGCTATTGGTCATAATTTTCCAACAGGGACATCCAAGTCCGAAACATATATCTTATATATGACAATACATCCAATGTATTACCTAACCTTTTTCCTCTGAATCAACTAAGCCTTGGCTTTGGCACAACAAACTTAGTGATCTCAGTCAAGCGCGACCCATTGACCATGGAAAGCTTCGTAATGAATGTCGATGGACAAGAAGTGGTCTTGACTTTGGCCAACAAACCACAACTTGGACAAGACACTGATATGGAACAAAGCCTTCATGATTCAAACACATCTTCGACAGACAAAGGCCTTGACTTTGGCCAACAAACCAATGCCGTCTCGGATCTTGAGTGAGAGTCACTCAATGGAAGGAAAGACGCTTAATATTTAGCGAGGGTTTTTTCGCGTGCAAATTGGCAACCAATTTATTATCTTTGTTAAGGTCTCATCATCATACACCCTTAAGCGTGCATTCTAAACACATAATAAAGCGCGTATGTATAAAATAATAATGATATGCGGATGGATAATTTACATTGATCTTAGATCAAATCTCTCTCTTTCTCTCTCCTGCTAGCACTTGTATTACTTCTACCCGTTACACTACAGTTCTAAAGAAACCTCATTTGCATTGAGGGGAATAGGTGAGAAGAGAATACAAAGAAATAGGAGATAAGACTGGACACGCAAGTCTAATTAATAAATCAAATTTATTACAATTTCCAAAATTGCCCCACCCGACTAATATCCATCTGATATACATTATTCATGCATCACAACCATGTATTCACACAAGCATGTTATCAATCAATCTAATCAAATTAATTAATCTGATAATTAGTGATCATCAAATGTTCAAACAACGATTTGATTTTGTTCGAGTCAAACTCGTTTTGCGAACACGTACTCAAAGTACGAATTCTTCGAATTAAATTAAATTACATAATTAAATCCAATTTAATACGCATTTAATTCTAATTCACTATTTAATTCCAAATTAAATATTACACTTTATAAAATAAACCTTTACGACTTAAATTCCAAATTTAATCGTTACGGGTCTCTTGGCCCGATTAATATCCAATATTAATTTAATTAAAGTCCAATGGGCTTTTAATTAATTTCTTCAAGGCGTGGACTTTTGGTCAACTCGGGTCAAATCGAATAACCAAAATCCAATCCGGGAGTTACCCTATAAGCCCAGAAATTAATTTAGGCCCATTAGGCCCAATTAAACTTTAAAGGTTCATTAGTCGCATTTGGGCCTTTTTGGATGCGGTTTTGGGCCTAATTGGATCCAACCAATTTTTCCTAAACCCAACTTTGTTACAAAAAAGCCCAACAAGCCCAATAACAACTTTAAAATCCCAAATCCAATTTAAGGCCCAATTTAATTAAATTACAAAATCCAATTTTTACAATTCAATTAAACTAAAGTGTATAGCATTTTTAATTACCCAAATCAATATTTCCAAAACACCAAATTTGTCCAATTAATCATGCTTATCATCAATGAATCATGTCCAACATAATTTGATCAAAATCAAACCCAATTAACACATGCTAAAGTCTCGGCCAAAGGGGAAAAAATATGTCCAAATCAAATTCAATCCAATTGAACCCAATCAAACATAAAATCAATATCCCCTAATGATTTCTAACACATCCAATGATCAAAAAAATCAAAATTCCAAGACAATTAGGGAGCCTCCATTTTCAGCCAAGCATAAAAAATTGGGGAAAATTAATCCAATTAATCTTTCATCAAATTGATTACATATAACTCTAAGTTATCCTTATAAAATCATATTTAAGCAAATAATTTGTCAAAAACATGCTTAAATCAAAAAGCCCCAAATCTAGTTAAGAACCCTAATTTTCGTTTCATGCTCAAATAGCTCTGATACCATTGTTGGATTTCAATCAAGTCTCAAGGATCATAAATCAAGCATAAAAAGAGTTGAATACAACCAAAGGAGGTGCGGAATAACTCACATTGATCGGTAGAGATGCAACAAGGACCAAAAACGCACTGCTCCTCCTTGGTCGGCAGTGGGCTGCGCAAATGGTGAACTGCACGGCATGGGGGCTGCTTTCTCCTCAAAGAATCGGCCATGGGTGTCCTCCATGGAAGCTACAAGCTTCACAAGGTGATTCCTTGCTCATGAAAACAATATCCTATCACATTGGTATGCCTCATAGAGTGTGCTAGCACTTGATGATTTGCCACAAATCATCATTTTCCTCCTTGTGTTTCACCGTGAAAACTGAAACCAGAAGAAGAAATCGGTCTTGAGACCGTGAGAGAGACGAAGAGGGGTTTTGGCTCCAAAAACCAATACCGAAAATGAAGAGAGAAAAATTATGAAATAAAAAAAAATGTAATAGGTTTATATATTTTCCAAAAATTAATAAACCATTTACCTTTTCTTTTAATTCCAAAAAGAAAGCATTAAATGCGTGTCAATAAATACACATCAACTCACATCAATCAATCAAATGTCACATCACTCAAAGTGACATGTGATCTGACGCTTGATGTGACTTACGATTTGACGCTTGATTTGACTTGCGTGCCGCACTCGAATTTGAAATATGAATGCGCTCGGAAACAATCCCGGGCTCCGGTTCGCTAATTCCAAATTAACGAATTTTAAGTTGCGTCATAATTAAATGATTACGGACCATGACTATGTGTCTATGGAAGTCCAAAATCAGAGTAGGTGTATTTGGTCTTAACCTGAGACTTGCACCGCTAATACTTACGACAATCAATATACTTTGGTTGAGGTCGTCCAGGGCTTTAACAGGTTCTGTGTACGCCAATACTGGGTATATTGAGAATCGTAGTGTGTTGGGTGTGATGTCAAGACGGAAGTGTCACTCCAGTCATATGGAGATGATGGTCACGTAGGATACGGTACTGGTTCTCTTAAGTACTGTAGTCATCGGGATAATATGACTAGGTCATAGTTATCTGATATAGAGACTAGTTACCAGACATCCGACATGCGCTTCGTACGGGGCAGACACAATTCCAGCCCTAGGCCTAGCACGTGATCATTTGATACTGGATCGAAATACGTAATACCATGTATATTACGCCTGATATAGATCGATTATTCATGTAAGCATGTTTCAGGAGAATTGGGTAGGCATGGCGCTTTGCTAGAAGCCAACCTTGTCTTGTGAATCGGTGTAAACGTAGTACAAGGTACTTACGTGTTCGAATAGTCCGACGACCCGATTTACTGCCAACATATCCGGAGATATCATGGGTCACTCCCCGAAGATTCACCGATGACGTATGACTTGCACTTTAATTAATCTGGGATTAATTTAATGAGAGAGAAAATTAATCTGGGATTAATTACAGAGATATTTTATCTGGGATAAAATATCAATTAAAGAGAGATAAAGATTAATTTAGAATTAATCCATAATAATATATTTGATATATTATACGAAATTGGATTTCGACGCGGAATTAAAATTAGATTTTAATTCGGGCGAACGAATTAATTTAGAATTAATTCGTTAGCGATGTGAATAGTGATTTCGCTAGGCGTAATCGTTTAATTTCGACGCAACGGAAAATTCGTTAATTTGGAATTGGCGAACCCGAGCCCGGAATTATTTGCGAGCGCATTCAAATTTTGAATTCGAGTGCGGCACGCAAGTCAAATCGAGCGTCAAATCACAAGTCACATCAAGCATCAAATCACATGTCACTTTGAGTGATGTGACATTTGATTAATTGATGTGAGTTGATGTGAGATGATTGAAAGGCATTAAATGCTTGCTTTTTGAAATTAAAAATTGGTAAATGGTTTATTAATTTTGGAAATTATAAAACCCATTTACATTTTTTTTATTTCTCTCTCTCTCATTTTTCGGTCTTCACCATTTTGGAGCCAAAAGTTTCTATTCTTCTCTCTCGGTCTTGGACCGACCTTCTCCTGTGTTTTCTGGTTTTGACCGAGCAAATAAAAGGAGAAGCAAATGATTTTGTTGCAAGATCTAAGTGCTAGCACACTCTAGGAGGAATACAAAGGTGATAGGGCAGTGTTTTCATGAGCAAGGAATCACCTTGTGAAGCTTGGAGCTTGGAGCTTCCATTGAAGATCACCCATGTCCGTTTCTTGGAGGAGGAAGACAAACCACTGCTGTGCATTCCACCACCGAGCAGCCCACTACCGAGCATGGAGAGGGCAGAACGTTTTTCATCTCCAACCGATCCATGTGAGTTTTTCCGCACCTCCTTTGATTGTATTTACACTTGTTTCATGCTTGATTTATGATCTGGGAAGCTTAAAGCAAACCAACAATGGTATCTTGAGCTTTGAAAGCATGAAATTGATTTTAGGGTTGAAATTGGGAAAACGAATTCGGGCATGATTTAATGAAATTGGATGAATTAGTATGTTTAAATGTTGTTGAATTTTTGATTGATTGGATCAATTTGATGAAAAAGTGTTTGGAATAATTTTCCCCAATTTGCTTGTGTTGGCCGAAAATAAGAACCCTAAAATTGTCTTGGATTTTGATTTTTTGATTCATTGGATGAGTTAGAAATCATTAGGGGATATTGTTTTAATGTTTAATTTGATTCAATTGGATTGAATTTGATTTGGGCATAATTTTCCCCTTTGGCCGAGACTTTATGCATGAAAAATTGGGTTTGATTTTGATCAAAATGTGTTGGACATGTTTTGTGATTGATAAGCATGATTAATTGTAAAAATTTGGTGTTTTGGAAATATTGATTTGGATAATTAATAATGCTATACACTTTAATTTAATTTAATTGAAAAATTGGATTGGGCTTATTAAGTTGTTATTGAGGTTTATTGGGCTTTGTTGTACAAAGTTGGGTTTAGGCAAAATTGGTTGGATCCAATTAGGCCCAAAACTGCTTCCATAAAGCCCAAATGCGACTTAATGAATCTTTAAAGTTTAATTGGGCCTAATGGGCCAAAATTGATTTTGGGCTTATGGGGTAACTCCCGGATTGGATTTTGGTTATTCGGTTTGACCCGAGTTGACCAAAAGTCCACGCCTTAAAAAAAATTAATTAAAAGCCTATTGGACTTTAATTAAATTAATATTGGATATTAATCGGGCTTTGAGACCCGTAACGATTAAATTTGGAATTTAAGTCGTAAAGGTTTATTTTATAAAGTGTAATATTTAATTTGGAATTAAATAGTGAATTAGAATTAAATGCGTATTAAATTGGATTTAATTATGTAATTTAATTTAATTCGAGAATTCGTACTTTGAGTACTTATTCGCAAAAACGAGTTTGACTCGAACAAAATCAAATCGTTGTTTGAACATTGGATGATCACTAATTATCAAATTAATTAATTTGATTAGATTGATTGATAACATGCTTGTGTGAATACATGGTTGCGATGCATGAATAATGTATATCGGATGGATATTAGATGGGTGGGGTAATTTTGGAAATTGTAATAAATTTGATTTATTAATTGGACTTCCGTGTCCAGCCTTATTACCACATATTCTTTGTATTCTCTTCTCACCTATTCCCCTCAATGTTAATGGGATTTCTTTAGAAGTGTAGTGTAACGGGTAGAAGTAAATACATGTGCTAGCTGGAGAGAGAAAGTGAGAGATTTGATCTAGGATCAATGTGTAAAGTATCCATCTGCATATCATTATTATTTTACATATGCGCTTTATTATGTGTTTAGAATGCATGTTTAAGGGTGTATGATGATGAGACCTTAACAAAGATAATAAATTGGTTGCCAATTTGCACGCGAAAAACCCTCGCTCAATATTAAGCGTTTTTCCTTCCATTGAGTGATTCTTACTCAAGATCTAAGACGACATTGGTTTGTTGGCCAAAGTCAAGGCTTTTGTCTGTCGAGGATGTGTTTGAATCACGAAGGCTTTGTTCCATATCAGTGTATTGTCCAAGTTGTGGTTTGTTGGCCAAAGTCAAGACCACTTCTTGTCCATCGACATTGATTACGAAGCTTTCCATGGTCAATGGGTCGCGCTTGACTGGGATCACTAAGTTTGTTGTGCAAAAGCCAAGGCTTAGTTGATTCAGAGGAAATAGGTTAGGTAATACATTGGATGTATTGGCATATATAAGATATATGTTTCGGACTTGGATGTCCCCCTACCGGATCTAGGAATTGGATTGGATCTAATCGATCTTAGAGATTACCTAGTTAATTATCATACAATTTGTTGGCCAAAGTCAAGATTGTGTGATATTTAACGGGATCCTAGCCCACTAGGAAACACGGTTTCCCGAGTACTCGACAGAGGGTTGGAGTCTCGCCGAAAAATAGTGGGAGGCAAGAATTGAATTTGCAATACTCGTTCAATTACTCGCCATACGCGCTCAAACAAATATCATTCGTCAAATCAATTAAATGTTAGTTGGACTAATATTTAAATTGTGGTTTTAAAAAGCAGTTGGACTGTATTATAGTTGATTATATAATTGGATTATAGTAATCAATATATTTGAATTAATTAATTTCAATTTACAGTTGATTTTATAATTGGATTATAGTAATCAATGTAATTGAGGTTAATTAATTTAAATTATATTTGATTATATAGTTGGACTATAATAATCAATATAATACATAGTACCACAAATCGTTGATTAAATAGTTGGACTATTTAAATGTATTTCAAACTGGAAATTATTTCAGGATGGTCCTGGAAAAATAATAAGTTATTTTATTTGATAAAATAATATATTAGGCCTAAGCCTGGAGTTAAGCAAATAAGTGGAACATGATATTTGGAATATTCATGTAATGATAACTTTAGTGCTTAATTCATTATACTTGTCATATAGACTCCTTAATTTCCTTATCAGAACTAAGGATTAGATTCTTAAAGTATGATATTGAAATTGAAGAATCTTCATAAATCTATATTTAGATTTTAGAAGTAAATATTGCAATAATAAACTCTTGGAGAGTTAATGACTGTTCTCAAGGAGACAAAGTCAAAGTTTGCAATAAGGCAAGTAGCGCAAGGCGCACCTTACTTCGATATTCTAGAAGACCAAGGCTTGGCCAAAGGCTTCTGGAGTGTGGAAAAGGGCAAAGGCAAAATCATTATAATCTTCTAGGAAGATAAAAGGACATATCCCAAGAAGGAATTGAAGACGAGCAAGGCTCTGACTTCAAATATGTCTGTCATAATTATGTTCACTACTAGTATTAAAATTAGATTTAAATACTTAGTGTGGTACATAAATATGTATTGATGTTTAGAATCTGTTTTGAAGAGGATACTGACTTCAATAGAGATTAATCTGCGAATTGGAAACGGGACGAAAGTCGTTGTTTTAACCGTAGATACCTAACTTTATGAACTACCCTCGAGTGTGTACCTAAATTAGGAAACTGTTATAATGTAACTAGTTTGACTAGAAACATTATCTTTATATCAGTGTTTAACCCGCTGCGGGTGAACCTTTATATTCTAGAACACTAAAGTGTTTTATTTTATAAAGATGATACTGAGATAAACATATTAGATGTGAATAACAGAATTTATATTTTGAATATAAATAAATCTCAAATATATAACATGACAAACAAATAGCTCAAGCTGATTTGATCAGATAAAACTTAATTGTGGCATTGTTGTCTGGGACACAATCAAACAAGACTCATATATCCGCACTTTTGAAGAGTGGGTACTCGGACTAATTTGATTCTAATCAAATAATGTCTACGAATCTAGTTTATTGGACAAAGTGCCTATAACACCTTTACTTGGTAAAAATGTAAATGCCACAATCTGTTAGCCTTAGTTCATAGTGAAGCAAGTGGGCCCATGTCTAGCTAGGCTAGAGGTGGATATGAATATTTCATGACCTATACGGATGTGGAATCGCGTTATGGTTATGTGTTTCTTTTGAAGAACACAAATCGGAAACTTTTACAGTTTCGACACGAAATAGACAAACAGATCGGCTATAGTATTATACCGTCACGGTAAGACCGTAATGGAAAATACTTAAGCAATAAGTTTCTGATATACTTGAAAGAGTACAATATTCTTTCGAATGAGGACTCCTCCCGGAACATGTCAATTTGACGGTGTGTCCGAACGGATTAACCGAATTATGTTAGACATGATAAGGTTAATCATGAGTCGCTCTGAGCTACCATTTCCTTCAACGGATAAACATTAACAGTGCAGAACTTATTTAGAATAAGGTTCCATTATAATCTGTTTGACATATATCATATTAGATATGAACGGGAAAGAAACCGGGTTTCACATTCTAGTAAATTTGGGAATGCTAGGCATATGTTTGGATGATACCAAACTAAAACCCAAATTGGATAAGTTTCAATTGTAGGTTATCCTAGGGATACCATAAGTATTGTACTTATACAACTCACTAGAGAACAATTAGATTGTTGCTCACCATGCGGTTTTCCTAAGAGGAATACCGATATGCAGTGGTAAGTGGGAGGATAATAAAACTCGATGAAAATCAGAATAATACTATTCCAGGCACAAATCCTTAATAGAACATATATAGTTCATCAAGGATGAAACTATTACCATTAATCTTCGAATACACAAGAACCGAGTAAGTCGGAGAGATTCAGAAAACAACATGGGGTATGGGTTTCTGATCTCACCTCATAAAGATGTCAATCTTATTGAGGTATACCAACTGACTACGTATGAGGAAGTGATACAAGGTATCGACTCCCTATTATGACAAAGGGTATACAAGGTATACCATTTGGATAATGCTTGCTAAAACTGCATGTTTCATTTATGAAATATGTCAGCTTTACGGGAAAATCGCTTTCCTGAAAAGGAAACCTTTTGGAGGATGTTTACAACATCTTGGCGGTTTTGTCGTACTAAAACTATCAAACAAGGTTTGCGGGTTATTCGATCCATGTTTGGTTTGAAGCAAGCATAGGTTCTTGGAATTATCGTTTTGATGTAATCATAATGGTCTATGATTTGATTCAAAACGAAATGATTCTTTGTATATAAGAAGGTTAGTGGGAGCGCACTGTTAGTGGTTGTCCTATAAAATAATAATAATACGTCATTTCTTGGAATTGATATTCCCATAAAAAAACTATCGGTGAAAGTTTGGCTTTCATGAAACTCTCCGAGAAATCGTACATTAAAAAATGTACGCTATCTGGTGTCTCATACGCTTTGAGCATATGGATTCACAAACAGGCCAATCCGAGTGATAGTCACTGGATTGATGTTAAGAACATCCATAGTATCTTAGAGAACTAAGGATGATGTCTTAGTCTACGGAGATGGAGAACTTGAAGTGACTTGGATCACTGTATCAAGTTTCCTAAACCGATAAAAACGACTCTAAGTCGCAAACGGTACTATACAGTTTGAATAACGGTACAGTGAGCTGGAAATCTTCCAAGCAAGATATTGTTACCGAATAAACAACAAATTCGGGTTATTGCTGCAGCTGAAGCGGCAATAGAAGCCTTCTGGGTCGATAAACAAATCTAATTAGATTAGATATAGTTCATTTAGCAGCTGAGCTAGGCTACAGCACAAGCTAAAGAATTAATTATCTCATCAACGATCCAGATACATACTTCGATATTCATCTGATTCGTTCGGATCATACATCGTGGCGATGTGATGATCGAATAAATCGCATCAGATGATAGTCATGCAAATCCGCTGACGAAAGCATTTTTCAGCATTTTGAGCCAACTGTACATAGTTCAGGTGTCAATCACTCGAGTGACTGGCTATAGGCCAAGTGGGATATTGTTGGACAATTATGACCCATAGCGTCACATTTGTACAGATCATGGTGTTGTTGTACAAATTTACTATGTGAAAAAGGAGATTGCACTCTTATCATTTGTGATTAGATCACCTAGATGTATAAATGATGAGAGGTCCCTATGATTTGTTCCTGGACGGAGAATGATATGAGACAGTATCAATCCACGAAGGATAAATCATTAAATATCCCAAGTCAGAGTATTATCGAGAATGGACATCGATAAATACGTAAAAGACTAGTATTACATTTGTGCGCGTTGTGAGGGCACAACGGCATAGTTCTCATATATTTGGGTATAAGATACTCATCCAAGTGTAATAGGAGGTTGTGTTTTACCGATGGTACGGGAAACAGCTTCGCTCTGGATAGACCCCCTCAGAATTCCATTGGTAGTATGACTATGTGTCTATGGAAGTTCGAAATCAGGGTAGGTGTATTTGGTCTTAACCTGAGACTTGCACCGCTAATACTTACGACAATCAATATACTTTGGTTAAGGTCGTCCAGGGCTTTAAAAGGTTCTGTGTACGCCAATACTGGGTATATTGAGAATCGTAGTGTGTTGGGTGTGATGTCAAGACGAAAGTGTCACTCTAGTCATATGGAGATGATGGTCACGTAGGATACGGTACTGGTTCTCTTAAGTACTGCAGTCATCGGGATAATATGACTAGGTCATAGTTATCCGATATAGAGACTAGTTACCAGACATATGACATGTGCTTCGTACGGGGCAGACACAATTTCAGCCCCAGGCCTAGCACTTGATCATTTGATACTGGATCGAAATATGCAATACCACGTATACTACGTCTGATATAGATCGCTTATTCCTGTAAGCATGTTTCTAGAGAATTGGGTAGGCATGGCGCTTTGCTAGAAGCCAACCTTGTCTTGTGAATCGGTGTAAATGTAGTACAAGGTACTTACGTGTTCGGATAGTCCGACGACCCGATTTACTGCCAACATATCCGGAGATCTCATGGGTCGCTCCCCGAAGATTCACTGATGACGTATGACTCGCACTTTAATTAATCTGGGATTAATTTAATGAGAGAGAAAATTAATCTGGGATTAATTACGGAGATATTTTATCTGGGATAAAATATCAATTAAAGAGAGAGAACGGTTAATTTGGAATTAATCGATAAAATAATATATTTGATATATTATACGAAATTGGATTTCGACGCGGAATTAAAATTAGATTTTAATTCGGGCGAACGAATTAATTTAGAATTAATTCGTTAGCGACGTGAATAGTGATTTCGCTAGGCGTAATCTTTTAATTACGACGCAAGGGAAAATTCGTTAATTTGGAATTAGCGAACCCGAGCTTGGGATTGTTTGCGAGCGCATTCGCATTTCGAATTCGAGTGCGGCACGCAAGTCAAATCGAGCGTCAAATCGCAAGTCACATCAAGCGTCAAATCACATGTCACTTTGAGTGATGTGACATTTGATTAATTGATGTGAGTTGATGTGAGATGATTGAAAGGCATTAAATGCTTGCTTTTTGAAATTAAAAATTGGTAAATGGTTTATTAATTTTGGAAATTATAAAACCCATTTACATTTTTTTTATTTCTCTCTCTCTCTCATTTTTCGGTCTTCACCATTTTGGAGCCAAAAGTTTCTATTCTTCTCTCTCGGTCTTGGACCGATCTTCTCCTATGTTTTCTGGTTTTGACCGAGCAAATAAAAGGAGAAGCAAATGATTTTGTTGCAAGATCTAAGTGGTAGCACACTCTAGGAGGAATACAAAGGTGATAGGGCAGTGTTTTCATGAGCAAGGAATCACATTGTGAAGCTTGGAGCTTGGAGCTTCCATGGAGGATCACCCATGTCCGTTTCTTGGAGGAGGAAGACAAGCCACTGCCGTGCATTCCACCACCGAGCAGCCCACTACCGAGCATGGAGAGGGCAGTACGTTTTTCATCTCCAACCGCATCCAACCGATCCATGTGAGTTTTTCCGCACCTCCTTTGATTTTATTTACACTTTTTTCATGCTTGATTTATGATCTTGGGAAGCTTAGAGCAAACCAACAATGGTATCTTGAGCCGTTGAAAGCATGAAATTGATTTTAGGGTTGAAATTGGGCAAAACGAATTCGGGCATGATTTAATGAAATTGGATGAATTAGTATGCTTAATGTTGTTGAATTGATGATTGATTGGATCAATTTGATGAAAAAGTGTTTGGAACAATTTTCCCCAATTTGCTTGTGTTGGCCGAAAATAAGAACCTTAAAATTGTCTTGGATTTTGATTTTTTGATTAATTGGATGAGTTAGAAATCATTATGGGATATTGTTTTAATGTTTAATTTGATTCAATTGGATTGAATTTGATTTGGGCATAATTTTCCCCTTTGGCCGAGACTTTATGCATGAAAAATTGGGTTTGATTTTGATCAAAATGTGTTGGACATGTTTTGTGATTGATAAGCATGATTAATTGTAAAAATTTGGTGTTTTGGAAATATTGATTTGGATAATTAATAATGTTATACACTTTAATTTAATTTAATTGAAAAATTAGATTTTGTAATTTAATTAAGTTGGGCTTAAAATTGGTTTTGGGCTTATTAAGTTGTTATTGGGTTTATTGGGCTTTGTTGTACAAAGTTGGGTTTAGGCAAAATTGGTTGGATCCAATTAGGCCCAAAACCGCTTCCATAAAGCCCAAATGCGACTTAATGAATCTTTAAAGTTTAATTGGGCCTAATGGGCCAAAATTGATTTTGGGCTTATGGGGTAACTCCCGGATTGGATTTTGGTTATTCGGTTTGACCCGAGTTGACCAAAAGTCCACGCCTTAAAAAATAATTAAAAGCCCATTGGACTTTAATTAAATTAATATTGGATATTAATCGGGCTTTGAGACCAGTAACGATTAAATTTGGAATTTAAGTCGTAAAGGTTTATTTTATAAAGTGTAATATTTAATTTGGAATTAAATAGTGAATTAGAATTAAATGCGTATTAAATTGGATTTAATTATGTAATTTAATTTAATTCGAGAATTCGTACTTTGAGTACTTTGAGTACCACAAATCGTTGATTAAATAGTTGGACGATTAGAATCAAGATAAATGAAAGATTAGTGTTTAAAACATAATCCTGGGTGAAAATGTATTTAAACGACTTTAATTTTCAAACTGGGAATTATTTCAGGATGGTCCTCGAAAAATAATAAGTTATTTTATTTGATAAAATAATATATTAGGCCTAAGCCTGGAGTTAAGCAAATAAGTGGAACATGATATTTGGAATATTCATGTAATGATAACTTTAGTGCTTAATTCATTATACTTGTCATATAGACTCCTTAATTTCTTTATCAGAACTAAGGATTAGATTCTTAAAGTATGATATTGAAATTGAAGAATCTTCATAAATCTATATTTAGATTTTAGAAGTAAATATTGCAATAATAAACTATTGGAGAGTTAATGACTGTTCTCAAGGAGACAAAGTCAAAGTTTGCAATAAGGCAAGTAGCGCAAGGCGCACCTTACTTCGATATTCTAGAAGACCAAGGCTTGGCCAAAGGCTTCTGGAGTGTGGAAAAGGGCAAAGGCAAAATCATTATAATCTTCTAGGAAGATAAAAGGACATATCCCAAGAAGGAATTGAAGACGAGCAAGGCTCTGACTTCAAATATGTCTGTCATAATTATGTTCACTACTAGTATTAAAATTAGATTTAAATACTTAGTGTGGTACATAAATATGTTTTGATGTTTAGAATCTGTTTTGAAGAGGATACTGACTTCAATAGAGATTAATCTGCGAATTGGAAACGGGACGAAAGTCGCTGTTTTAACCGTAGATACCTAACTTTAGGAACTACCCTCGGGTGTGTACCTAAATTAGGAAACTGTTATAATATAACTAATTTGACTAGAAACATTATCTTTATATCAGTGTTTAACCCGCTGCGGGTGAACCTTTATATTCTAGAACACTAAAGTGTTTTATTTTATAAAGATGATAACAGTATTTATATTTTGAATATAAATAAATCTAAAATATATAACATGACAAACAAATATCTCAAGTTTATTTGATCAGATAAAACTTAATTGTGGCATTGTTGTCTGGGACACAATCAAACAAGACTCATATATCCGCACTTTTGAAGAGTGGGTACTCGGACTAATTTGATTCTAATCAAATAAAGTCTACGAATCTAGTTTATTGGACAAAGTGCCTATAACACCTTTACTTGGTAAAAATGTAAATGCCACCAATCTGTTAGCCCTAGTTCATTGTGAAGCAAGTGGGCCCATGTCTAGCTAGGCTAGAGGTGGATATGAATATTTCGTGACCTATACGGATGTGGCATCGCGTTATGGTTATGTGTTTCTTTGAAGAACACAAATCAGAAACTTTTACAGTTTCGACACATAAATAGACAAACAGATCGGCTATAATTATACTGTCACGGTAAGACCGTAATGGAAAATACTTAAGCAATAAGTTTCTGATATACTTGAAAGAGTAAAATATTCTTTCGAATGAGGACTCCTCCCGGAACACGTCAATTTGACGGTGTGTCCGAACGGATTAACCGAATTATGTTAGACATGATAAGGTTAATCATGAGTCGCTCTGAGCTACCATTTCCTTTAACGGATAAACATTAACAGTGCAGAACTTATTTAGAATAAGGTTCCATTATAATATGTTTGACATATATCATATTAGATATGAACGGGAAAGAAACCGGGTTTCACATTCCTGTAAATTTGGGAATGCTAGGCATATGTTTGGATGATACCAAACTAAAACCAAATTGGATAAGTGTCAATTGTAGGTTATCCTAGGGATACCATAAGTATTGTACTTATACAACTCACTAGAGAACAATTAGATTGTTGCTCACCATGCGGTTTTCCTAAGAGGAATACCGATATGCAGTGGTAAGTGGGAGGATAATAAAACTCGATGAAAATCAGAGTAATACTATTCCAGGCACAAATCCTTAAATAGAACATAAATAGTTCATCAAGGATGAAACTATTACCATTAATCTTCGAATACACAAGAACCGAGTAAGTCGGAGAGATTCAGAAAACAACATGGGGTATGGGTTTCTGATATCACCTCATAAAGATGTTAATCTTATTAAGGTATACCAACTGACTACGTATGAGGAAGTGATACAAGGTATCGACTCCTTATTATGACAAAGGGTATACAAGGTATACCATTTGGATAATGCTTGTTAAAACTGCATGTTTCATTTATGAAATATGTCAGCTTTACGGGAAAATCGCTTTCCTGAAAAGGAAACCTTTTCGAGGATGTTTACAACATCTTGGCGGTTTTGTCGTACTAAAACTATCAAACAAGGTTTGCGGGTTATTCGATCCATGTTTGGATTGAAGCAAGCATAGGTTCTTGGAATTATCGTTTTGATGTAATCATAATGGTCTATGATTTGATTCAAAACGAAATTATTCTTTTGTATATAAGAAGGTTAGTGGGAGCGTACTGTTAGTGGTTGTCCTATAAAATAATAATAATACGTCATTTCTTGGAAATGATATTCCCATAAAAAAAACTATCGGTGAAAGTTTGGCTTTCATGAAACTCTCCGAGAAATCGTACATTAAAAAATGTACGCTATCTGGTGTCTCATACGCTTTGAGCATATGGATTCACAAACAGGCCAATCCGAGTGATAGTCACTGGATTGATGTTAAGAACATCCATTAGTATCTTAGAGAACTAAGGATGCTGTCTTAGTCTACGGAGATGGAGAACTTGAAGTGACTTGGATCACTGTAGCAAGTTTCCTAAACTGATAAAAACGACTCTAAGTCGCAAACGGTACTATACAGTTTGAATAACGGTACAGTGAGCTGGAAATCTTCCAAGCAAGATATTGTTATCGAATAAACAAAAAATGCGGGTTATTGCTGCAGCTGAAGCGGCAATAGAAGCCTTCTGGGTCGATAAACAAATCTAATTAGATTAGATATAGTTCTTTTAGCAGCTGAGCTAGGCTACAGCACAAGCTAAAGAATTAATTATCTCATCAACGATCCAGATACATACTTCGATATTCATCTGATTCGTTTGGATCATACATCGTGGCGATGTGATGATCGAATAAATCGCATCAGATGATAGTCATGCAAATCCGCTGACGAAAGCATTTTTCAGCATTTTGAGCCAACTGTACATAGTTCGGGTGTCAATCACTCGAGTGACTGGCTATAGGCCAAGTGGGAGATTGTTGGACAATTATGACCCATAGCGTCACTATTTGTACAGATCATGGTGTTGTTGTACAAATTAACTATGTGACAAAGGAGATTGCACTCTTATCATTTGTGATTAGATCACCTAGATGTATAAATGATGAGAGGTCCCTATGATTTGTTCCTGGACGGAGAATGATATGAGACAGTATCAATCCACGAAGGAAAATCATTAAATATCCCAAGTCAGAGTATTATCGAGAATGGACATCGGTAAATACGTAAAAGACTAGTTTTACATTTGTGCGCGTTGTGAGGGCACAACAGCATAGTTCTCATATATTTGGGTATAGGATACTCATGCAAGTGTAATAGGAGGTTTTGTTTTACCGATGGTACGGGAAACAGCTTCGCTCTCGATAGACCCCCTCAGAATTTCATTGGTAGTATGACTATGTGTCTATGGAAGTTCGAAATCAGGGTAGGTGTATTTGGTCTTAACCTGAGACTTGCACCGCTAATACTTACGACAATCAATATACTTTGGTTGAGGTCGTCCAGGGCTTTAACAGGTTCTGTGTACGCCAATACTGGGTATATTGAGAATCGTAATGTGTTGGGTGTGATGTCAAGACGGAAGTGTCACTCCAGTCATATGGAGATGATGGTCACGTAGGATACGGTACTGGTTCTCTTAAGTACTGCAGTCATCGGGATAATATGACTAGGTCATAGTTATCCGATATAGAGACTAGTTACCAGACATATGACATGTGCTTCGTACGGGGCAGACACAATTTCAGCCCCAGGCCTAGCACTTGATCATTTGATACTGGATCGAAATATGCAATACCACGTATACTACTCTGATATAGATCGCTTATTCCTGTAAGCATGTTTCTAGAGAATTGGGTAGGCATGGCTTTGCTAGAAGCCAACCTTGTCTTGTGAATCGGTGTAAATGTAGTACAAGGTACTTACGTGTTCGGATAGTCCGACGACCCGATTTACTGCCAACATATCCGGAGATCTCATGGGTCGCTCCCCGAAGATTCACTGATGACGTATGACTCGCACTTTAATTAATCTGGGATTAATTTAATGAGAGAGAAAATTAATCTGGGATTAATTACGGAGATATTTTATCTGGGATAAAATATCAATTAAAGAGAGAGAACGGTTAATTTGGAATTAATCGATAAAATAATATATTTGATATATTATACGAAATTGGATTTCGACGCGGAATTAAAATTAGATTTTAATTCGGGCGAACGAATTAATTTAGAATTAATTCGTTAGCGACGTGAATAGTGATTTCGCTAGGCGTAATCTTTTAATTACGACGCAAGGGAAAATTCGTTAATTTGGAATTAGCGAACCCGAGCTTGGGATTGTTTGCGAGCGCATTCGCATTTCGAATTCGAGTGCGGCACGCAAGTCAAATCGAGCGTCAAATCGCAAGTCACATCAAGCGTCAAATCACATGTCACTTTGAGTGATGTGACATTTGATTCATTGATGTGAGTTGATGTGAGATGATTGAAAGGCATTAAATGCTTGCTTTTTGAAATTAAAAATTGGTAAATAGTTTATTAATTTTGGAAATTATAAAACCTATTTACATTTTTTTATTTCTCTCTCTCTCCTTTTTCGGTCTTCACCATTTTGGAGCCAAAAGTTTCTATCTCTCTCTCGTCGTCTTGGACCGATCTTCTCCTATGTTTTCTGGTTTTGACCGAGCAAATAAAAGGAGAAGCAAATGATTTTGTTGCAAGATCTAAGTGGTAGCACACTCTAGGAGGAATACAAAGGTGATAGGGCAGTGTTTTCATGAGCAAGGAATCACCTTGTGAAGCTTGGAGCTTGGAGCTTCCATTGAGGATCACCCATGGCCGTTTCTTGGAGGAGGAAGACAAGCCACTGCCGTGCAGTCCACCACCGAGCAGCCCACTACCGAGCATGGAGAGGGCAGTACGTTTTTCATCTCCAACCGCATCCAACCGATCCATGTGAGTTTTTCCGCACCTCCTTTGATTGTATTTACACTTGTTTCATGCTTGATTTATGATCTTGGGAAGCTTAGAGCAAACCAACAAGATCGTGGTAAGAGGCGTCGGATTAATCTGGATCTTAACCTTTAATTTCCTGTAGAATTTCAGCAAACCAGATATTATCTTTATTTGTGTGTTGTTTTTATTTTTAGTCCAAAATTTTTCAAAAAATACAAAAAAATTGAAAAGTTTTCAAAAATTACAAAAATATTTTGCGTTTTTGTGTTTTTATTTTGACTAAAAAGGTGAAATTGGTAAGAGATAGCTGAGTAAAGAGTTTTCACTCCTGACACGTATCTCAAACCTATTTCGGAACAAGTTAATTTTTGTTTATTTCCTTTTGAATTATTTAATTTGTGAATTCTCCATAATACTAACTAAAATGGATCTTCATATGCTCAGTTGGGAGATATTATCAACATGCATGGTAACATACAGACATAAGCTGAAATTGAAAAGTTTGTAATATTCAGTGCTCTAGTTTAATTGGAGGAGCATCTCAAAAAGTGATGGAGTAAAAAAAAACAAAAACAAAAAACGTCTGAGGTCCGAGTTATTAAGTCTGTAAGGGTGTTTTAACACCTAGTGCCCTAAATCCAACTGGTTTGGGAGTCACTGGCCCAAAGCTCGCTACATGTATCAAAGATGTTGTAAAAATATATATACATATGAAGTCGGAGTAATTAAGTCTGTAGGGGTGTCTTAACACCTATTGCCCTAAAGCCAACTGGTTTGGGAGCCACCGACCCAACACTCACTACATATACGGAAGGTATTGTATATAAATAAATAAAAATCAAAATCAAAGAAAAAATCAGAAAAATCAGAAAAATTATTCCATTGCTGCAAAAATGTGTGAATTCTGATAAAACTTTAGGACAAAAATATTACTCTCTTATCAACCGCACTTGTGACTGTTGTGGGCAAAAATGAGTTGTTTAATATTTTGTTGGCTGTGTATATGGAGAATGGTAAATATAATCGGAGAATTTACTTATTCAGTAATTTAGAAAGAAAGGAAACAACTAGTAACTTTGAGTAGAAGTTTCACCTGATTAGTCACTAACTTCTTTATTCTCTTTTCGCTTGTCTTTTTGCTTTTGTGTGCATTAGTTTCACTACCTTTTCACTTTTGTAAAATGTTTGTGGGTATCATTGCTGTAAACCCTCACGAGACTACAACTCGTCCACTAGGGACACCTATGGGGTTTAAAGGCTTGTTGCATACGCTAAATACAATCGTGATCCCTACGAAAGTGGCTTAGTTAAATTTTATTTTAAAGATGTTTATGTTATTTTATTCTATGTTTTGCTCGAGGACTAGCAAAATGTTAGGTTTGGGGGTGTGATGAGTGGTAATTATATCACTATTTCTCACTCATTTGACCTAATATTTTGTATAGTTTCTTGAGTTTTGTGAATATTTTGATGTGTTTTGTGTTATTTTATAGATAAATAAAGTTTCAGGACATTCAGAAGGTGATTTAGGGCCAAAACAGTGAAAATTGGACAAAAGGGCATTTTGGTAATTTTCCATGTCGCGACGCCTACGTGCGCCGAACAATGCTAACGTGTGCCGGGTCCACAAGTCAGAATCTGAGAAGTTTGACTTTGCTAACGTGCGTCGTGCCACGTGTCACCATCACAGTCATTCAGCTCACAACCGTCTTGCCACGTGTCACCTTATCACTTATCCAGAATCCCACGTGTCGAGCTCTTAACCTGCCACGTCGACAATCATGCGCGTCGCGACGGGAGATGCGCGTCGCGACGCGGACACCCTACTGACGCCTATAAATATCGCTCGAAATTTCAGTTTCAGATATACCTTCCTCTCTAATTTCTCTAATGTAAATAGGGAGTTTTCTATCAAGTTTCTTTTAATTTTAGTTTTGTAATTAATTTTAATTACTTTCTGTAATAATAGTAATTTACTTTCTTTACTTTTTACAGTTTTTACTATTCACCATGAGGAGGTAACTTCCCCCTGCTAGGGTGAAAGATAATTCTTTTACTATTGCTATTTAGATTAATCTCCCTTAAATATAATATATTCACTATTTAAAATTTGACTTAAAAATGATATCGCTATATTGGTCGGTTGGTAATTCATTTTAATATGGTTTAAACCTGACTAATCAAGGATACCGCCAGATTGGTCGGTTGGTAATTAAATTTTCTTACCGCCTATATGGCAGGTTTATTTTGGTTCCGCATTTATGGCTGGTTGGACTTGATTTGACTTAATCAGGTTACCGCCTATATGGCTGGTTGGTAAAATAATCACAAGTTAATATATTATATTAAGGGAGATATCTAAATAGTAAATAGTAAAAGTTGATCCTTTTACCTTAGCATTTTATTTTATAGTAATTTACTTTTCAGCTTTTACTTTACCGCAATTAATTTTCAGTATTTTTACTTTATGTCTTTTAAAGCCCTAGTTATGTGTCGTAACTAAGTTAATTATCTGGGGTTGTGATGAATTCTAATATCACCGGTTTATAAGGGGTTATTTTATAGTTTGGGTAATTTAAAGGTTTACTTATTAAGTCTTAAGCTTAACGCGTCTTGTTAATTGGCCACTAATAAGATAGATCTGGTAAATCTAAAATAAACTTGACAAATGAATTTTAGGTTTCAGCCTTAGACTTAATAGCCCACGATCTTCTTTGAGGATAGATAACCCTTTAATAGATTTCCTTACAGGATATACATATACCTGTCGGGCGGGGGTAGCCATAATTGGAACTTAAACTTAATGAATCCAGATAATTTGGTTGACAAAGACATATGGTTCAATTGGGTTAAACTGGGTATTTGCGTCTGACCATCGACAGAGGATTTCGCATAATTTAGTGTTCCAGGTTAGTAAACCAATTTATTACACAAACATAAAATAACTACTTCATCTTTTAAAAGATATTAGAAAGAATTACAACCCTAGATAGTTTCCTAATATTGAATTTTCTTAAACCTACTTTCGTGCAATTTTATTTACTTGTTTTTAAATTTAAAAATCATCACCATTTCAAATCAATCAATCAACCTGTTAGATACTAGTAATCATTTGACCTCATAAAATTAATAGATTAGGTATTAAGTCATCGTGTGATCGATATTTTTTATACTACTTGAACGATACGTGCGCTTGCGTTACATGCGTGTGTAAGCACCGGTCATTAACACATGCCAAAATCCAATTAAATCACCTTACAAATTAAAAAAATTATTTTAAATATATTCCCTACCAAAAATACACAATATTCTTTCCCTAAATAAATTAATTAAATGCACCTCTTTATTGCATGATTTTGTTTCCTTGTTTTGAAATCACATGCACATGAGAAACCCTAGCACACTATTATAAAAGACACCAAAATCCAAACTCTATTCTCTTGCTTTCCCCCTCTCCTTCCCAACACAAGACTACAATAACCAATAAAACAAAAACCCTA
>SKCR01002682.1:0-27188 GCA_019454045.1 Zanthoxylum bungeanum
GCAACAAGAGATAATTAAGCAGTAACAACATATGGTTATGGAGAATAATGTGAGAGATTGAAAAGGACACCATCTGCATTATCACCAGCGAGAGAATGAGTAACAATTCACACTTGCTTTTCGCCTTTCGCGTGCAGCCTATCCAACCAAATCTCCATGAGTGGATCTGAATCTTTCCCTTCGATCTAAAAGTACTTTTGAATTAAGAAGGGAAAGATTCACACGTGCCTTTTGTTGTGATTCACCGATCACTCTTGGAGTGTTTGAGGAAAAACCGAAATTCGTATTATTACTATCAAGAATAATACAACAAGTTTACAACTAGAAACTTAACAAAAAACCTCACACACTCTCTCAAGCTTTCTACTTGAAGCTTATACACTTTGGGATGGTTAACAATGGATTCAAAGCTCAAATTTATAGTGCTGAAAAACATGTGCACTGTTCACACGTTTTCACAGCACACACACAAGCTGTAAACACACACACACATCACAGCTTGTTTGCCAGCTCCCCTCTGCCAAATTGTCAACACAACTTTCGGTGCTGCCTTTGGAGTGTTGCTGACTTTGTTTGCTGCAAGCTGGACTTCACAAATCTCCCACTCGGTGAAGATTTCTCCAAATCTGAGCCGACCATTAATCATCCAAATCGAATTCTCCAAAGGATCCTCCTCTGGCTGCATCTGAATGACTGCCTACGTACCCCGAGTTGGGATCAAGCCAATCGTAGTTCTCTGTATCATCTGACAGCTATCCTGGTTATGTCTCTGCACAACTCTAGCTTGTCCCGATCATTGTTCCTTTGTTGACATGTCGGCTGTGTCTCTGCACAGCACACTTCACTGCATCTCTGTACAGTATTCTCCCGCTATGTCTCTGCATAGTACAATCCACTGCGTCTCTGCACAGTAATCTTCTGTTGTGTCTCTGCACAGTTCTGTTGCCATGTTTCTTCACCCATTTGTTCCTCAGTGCCTTCTTGCCTTTGGAAAACTCTCTGGCTCCCCCACATCAGTAAGCAGAATATATTCGGATCCCGGATATCTGGTTGATGGAATCCTGCCTCGCTCAGATCTTCTTGTCTGAGGTCCACTGGTTTCTGGAGGTCTGTCATCATCCATCTCTGTGAATGATCTTGCAGCTTCTAGTGGAGTGGGTTGCGGCTCCCCCTGCTCAACACTCTCTTCTGTAATCTCCGATGGAACAGGCTGTGTCTCCCCCTGCTCAACATCTCTATCTGCCTCCTCTGGTTCTGCTTCTGGAATTTCCTCGTGCACCATATCTGTGGCCAATTGTGCTGGTGCTGAGTCTGGATTTCTGTTGGCACTGGATTTGGAAGACATTCTGGGCATTTCAATGTCTTCAATTGTTCGGTCTTCAAGAAACTCTACTTCCTGGCTTCTGATGACCATCTTTACCTTCGGATCCCATAGTCTGTATCCAAATTCTTCATCTCCATGGCCTAGGAATATACATGGAGTTGTCCTTGCATCGAGCTTCTCCTTGAGCTCATTGGATACATGTACAACGGCTAAACAACCGAATACTCTAGGGTGAGTGTAGGGGGGATTCTTACCAGACCACACTTTCTCCGGAATCTCCTAGTTCAACGGTTCAGTTGGTGATCTGTTGATCAGGTAACAGGCAGCACGAACAGCTTCTCCCCAGAATGGCTTTGGCAGCTTTGCCATACTGATCATTCCTCTGACTTTCTCCATAATGGTGCGGTTCATGTTTGCAGCGACACCATTATATTGTGTAGTATGTGTAACAGTTCTCTCATGTCGAATGCTATGTCTCATGCAGTAGGCTTCAAACTCCCTGGAACTGTACTTGTTTCCATCGTCTGTGCGAAGGCACTTCAGCTTCTTCCCTGTTTCATGCTCTACCATGGCGTGGAACAGCTTGAACTGATCTAGGACCTGATCCTTCGTCTTGAGGAAATACACCCAGATTTTCCGTGAAGCATCATCGATGAAAGTCAGAAAATACTTGTTACCGCCCAATGAATCAACCTCCAAGGGACTACAAAAATCAGAGTGCACCAGACTGAGCAACTCTGATCTTCTCTCTGAAGAGAAATCAAATGAGACTCTGCGTTGCTTACCAATCGAGTAGTGGTTGCAAGGACCTCGTGCAGCATCCTTGGTAAGCTCTTTCTTGTTCAGGGTAGACAACCCTCTCCCACTCATGTGTCCGAGTCTCTGGTTCCACAGATTTTGAGAAGCCTCTTTTTCAGCTATATTGAGGCTGTCTGCACAAATCTTCACATGAGTCTTGTATAGTGCACCGCAAGCATGTCCTCGGGCGACAATCATGACACCTTTCGTCATTCTCCATGTGTCATTTCTGAAGTGATTTTCATAGCCCTGTTTGTCAAGAGCTATCCCCGAGAGTACATTCAGCCGAAGTTCTGGAACATGCAGGACATCCTTCAAGATCAATGTACACCCGACATTTGTCCGCAACTGAATATCACCAATTCCTACTATCCCAGAGGAACTGATATTTCCCATCTTCACTGCTCCAAAGTCTCCCGCTTTGTATGTTGTGAAGAAATCTCTGTGAGGAGTGACGTTGTAGGATGCTGCAGTATCTACCACCCACTCAACATCTTGGGTTGCGTTGTGAAGGCATGTCTCTTCCTGTATGGAGCATATTGCTACATCTGCTTGGACAACGACTAGTGTCTCTCCTTCGTCTTCATTCTTCGGCTGGTGATTGCCTTCTCTTTGCTCTCGTTGCAGTTTTCGGCAATTCTTCTTTAGGTGGCCTACAATGCCACAATGGTAGCACTTATAGGTAGGTTTCCTTCCATCTGAGGATCTACCCCTGGTTGTGCTTCTGCCTCTCTCTCCGTCTCTTCCTTGATGTCTTCCTCGAGTCTCTGTGACGAAGGCTTCTGTCTGTTCTGAGCCAACATCTTTTCTCCTGGACTCCTCATTCGACAGGGCATCTTTTACCATAGGCATGGTAACTTTACCTCCTGGAGCGGAATTGCTGAGAGTAACCACCAATGTCTCCCAGCTATCAGGAAGGGAACTGATTAGTAAGAGGGCTTGTACTTCATCTCCCAGTTGCATGTCTACTGCAGACAACTGGTTCACCAGGCTCTGAAACTCGTTGGTGTGTTCCGCAACGGAAGTTCCACTCCGTAGCTTCAGGTTCACCAAACGCCTCATTAACATGGCTTTATTCCGAGCTGTCTTGGCCTGGAACATGTCTTCCAGCTTTATCCACATCTTGTAAGCATCTGAATCCTGTGCTACATGGTGGAAGACACTGTGACCGATCCACTGCCTAATCTGACCCAAAGTTTTGTTGTTGAGTTTATTCCATTCATGCTCCTTAACAGACTCTGGTTTCACTCCCTTCAACTCGATGACATCAAACAGATCTTTACAATGCAAAAAATCTATCATCCTAGGTCTCCAGAGGGAGTAATTAGTGGCAGCCAGTTTAATCATTGCACCAGAATGAGAATCCTCCAACTCCATTTTAAGTTTTAAATTTTAAAATGGGAATACCCTAAAATCGGGACTGAATTTCACAAATCCGAGGTCACCGTTGCGTCCAGAACGGTCGAAAATGGTGGAATAGACACTTCGTTGGTCTAAATCCGACACATGGCTGATTTGTAAATTCCTAAAAGTTCTGGGGCAAAACTGTAAATTTCAAAACTTCAGGGGGCTAAATAAAATTTACCAGGCTACTGACGTGGCGCTGACGTGGCAGTGCTGACGTGGCAATGTGGGACCGGATGGCTGACATGGCAGACACGTGGCGCTGATGTGGCAGCTGACGTGGCGGATGACGTGGCGGCTGACGTGTCTGCTGACTGGGCGCTGATGAGGCGCTGACTGTGCGCTGACTGGGCGTGACGTGGCGCTGACGTGGCGGCCACGCGGATCGTCTTCAACCTTCAGCGCGCGTGGAGCGCGTGTCTGCGAGTGGCGGCTCGTGGGAGTGCTCTGCCTGGCGCGTGCGGGCTCCCTGTACCTCCGTTTGATCGCCGGAAAATACCACCGTGCTCGTCTCGACGTGAACTAGCTGATGGTATGCTCAAAGTTGATTTTTGACAACTTTTCCGGAACTCGAATTTTCCGAACCGAGCTCCGTTCTTCGGTTTTTCGATCCCAATGAAGAACCAAAGCTACTGATACCACTTGTTGTGATTCACCGATCACTCTTGGAGTGTTTGAGGAAAAACCGAAATTCGTATTATTACTATCAAGAATAATACAACAAGTTTACAACTAGAAACTTAACAAAAAACCTCACACACTCTCTCAAGCTTTCTACTTGAAGCTTATACACTTTGGGATGGTTAACAATGGATTCAAAGCTCAAATTTATAGTGCTGAAAAACGTGTGCACTGTTCACACGTTTTCACAGCACACACACAAGCTGTAAACACACACACACATCACAGCTTGTTTGCCAGCTCCCCTCTGCCAAATTGTCAACACAACTTTCGGTGCTGCCTTTGGAGTGTTGCTGACTTTGTTTGCTGCAAGCTGGACTTCACACCTTTCGCATGCAGCCTATTCAACCAAATCTCCATTAGAGGATCTGAATTTTTCTCTTCTTAATTCAAAAGTACTTTCAGATAATATATATATATATATATGAAGGATTTGTGATGTAAGTTACCTATTGATTAAATTTGCAAAAATCAAAATTTCCATTTTACCCCATAGAGTCGGTCAAGCCCTAGATTTTTAAGGTCATCAATAGTGAAGCTCATTTGTTCTTTAATCTTTAGTATATCTTTATTGCATGTATTGTTTGATGGTTTCACTTTTTTTTGTTTAGAATTTGAATCTCTTGTTTAAATGCCAATTGGTTGTTGCAATGACAACTTTATTTTATTGAAAGTATTCTTAATGAAACATTGACAACCATGTCGGTCTGAGTAGTTACTTGAGCAACATATTTTACTAGTTCTTGCATTTATTCATTCAATAAGATTATTACTTTCCTTTGGTTTATAGTTCCTTTTTTTTTAAATTTTTTTGTTTCCTTGCCAAGTTTTTGCTGCGAGTTTCATTTCTGAAAATTTTGGTTTCGGATCCCTTCAAATGCAAATCAGTTGCTATGATGAATGCTAGAATTTAATAGAAAGTCTTGTCAAATTCTTAATGAAACATCGACATGGTTGTCGATCTGAACGGTTACTTGAGCAACTTATTTTATAATTTTTCCCTTATTTCTTCAAAAAAGAGTTTAGTAATTAGTTCCATAAAAGTAACCATGCTAACTTTCTTTTGATGAGTATGTTGAGGACTTTGACAATATCATGTTTCTCTTATGGCAGTGTCTTTGACTTCACTAGGTTATGGTATTCTCCCACATTTTTAAAGACTTTCCTGATATAGATTAAGAAAGTAACCATGTTTCAAACCTTGAATTTCATAACTTGGGTTTTGCAATTTGACAAAATCATTTTGCTGAACTGAAGAAGTTTATTTGGTTTAATGTAAATACAGAATGCCTGCCTGGATGGAGCAATTTGGTTATGTTTTTAATGGGCTGTATTATCCTATCCGGCTATCCTTTGTGTATATAATGTTTGTCAAATTGCATCTATTTTCTGTTGACATAATGTCGGCTTGACAAATTTTCACAGTATTGAGGACTTATTGAATGCTTGCAGTTTGACACTGAGGATATGTTGGGTTCTCTAAGAACAACCTAGGATTTATTAAGCATAAAAGATGTGTGAATAAACAAAGTAAGATAGCGGAAAGTACTCACTTTGATCGGCTAAGGATGTATAGACAACAAAAATTTTGCCTCCATTGAAGTTGCTCCAAGCTTCTCCTTTGATGTATGTTGAGCTTCCAAGCTTGTTCTTGAATTCCAAACTCATGGATAAGTTTCCCTAACACCTTTGAATGACTCGCCTAGCTTCACGCCATTAGAGAGAAAAAGAAGCCCTTGAATTCGGTCAAGGAGAGAAAATGGTGAGAGAGAGATGTTTTTATTTTCCAAAATCAATAATATCAATTACCAAAACATTTAAAATTGGTATAGGTCACTTTCACATCAATTTTAATAATGCTTGTGTAAGAAACAAGCAACCATCAAAATCCCACCAACTTCTATCAACTTAAAGTTGATAAAGTTGACTAGGTGATGTGACAAGTGTGGGCCCCACTTTAATTTAAAATCCGAGTGGGCCCGCAAACATATTCCGGGCTCGGATTCGTTAATTCCGAATTAACGATTTTTCCGTTGCGACTTAATTAAATCAAATTTAATTAAATAATTATGTCTAGCAAAATTACTATTAAAGTCGCTCGCGAATTAATTCTAAATCAATTCGTTCGCCCGGATTAAAATCCAATTTCATTTAATATATCGAATATATTATTTTAATCGATTAATTCCGAATTAATCGTTCTATCTCTATTAATTGAATTTTATCACAGATAAAATTCTCCGTAATTAATCATAAATTAATTTTCTTTCTCTTCCAATTAATCTCAGATTAATTATGTTCGAGTCATACGTCATCGGTGAATCTCCAGGAAGCGACCCATGAGATCCATGGATATGTTGGCAGTAAATCCGATCATTGGAATATCCAAATTTTGCCATGTCCCATCGAAAAGGTCCACGTGGCTCAAGAAACATGTCTCCATAAAGACAAAAGAAGACAGCAAAAAAACCACAAAGCATAAAACTTTGCCTTACAAGCCAAACGATAATTTACGTGCTGAAAGAGACCAAAGCAAAGTACTAGTTCAGAAGCTCACTGCCCAAGCTTTGGAATCGGCCACACGCAAAGAGAAACAAGCATTTGTTTTGTTTTAATGGTCCATATCAATGAACTTAAATTGATTTATTTAATAAACGAATCAAATCGAATTAACTCATTTATTAAACAAATCTATTTTTCAAATACTATTACGTTATCCAAGTAATAATTGACAAATTTATTATCACGCATATTAAAATTTAAAAAATAATTAAAAAATATTAAATTATATATATTATTTATTAATTTATTGATAATATATTAATATATACTTCTATTCCACCAAAAAAAAAAAAAAATTTACTCCTCTTTGAAATAAAAAGAGAGCGCCAATTCTCCCTTATTTATTGCTACTCTACTTATATAACAGACAAAGGCAAGAGTCAGATTAAAGAAAGGGCCAAGGGGGCTTCTTTTGTTACTCGTTACCAAAAAAATAAAATTTGCTTCTTTCAGTACTGATTTTGGTCGCTGGAAGAGTAATAAAGAGTGAGATTTGATAATAAGTTTGAAGTCATGGGGATTCTGCGGAAAAATTTAGTGATGAGAATGGAGAGTGGAGAAAAGTAAAGGGGAAGGTGGGGAAATGGGTAGTCATGGGGAAAGTTTGGAGCTTGAGTGTGAGAAAGAAAAGGAAAACGGGGAAAAGTGAAAGGAGAGTGAGATTTGATAATAATTTTGAAGTCATGGGGGAAGATACTAATGGGGTTTCTGTGGAAAAAAATAGTGATGAGAATGGAGAGAGAGTGGAATAAAGTAAAGGGGAAGGTGAGGAAATGGGTAATCATGGGGAAAGTTTGGAGCTTGAGTGTGAGAAAGAAAATGAAAATGTGGAAAGTGGAAAGTGAAAGGGGAGTGAAGCTTGATGATAATTGTGAAGTCATGGGGGAGGATACTAATGGGATTTCCGTGGAATAAAATGGGTTTGATGAGGAAACGAGTTCGCTAAGGAAGAGACTGAGAGGTGGTGTGAAGAGAGTTAACTATAATGAAGATGCTCTTGATAAAGAAATAGAAGCTATATTAGGAAAGAAGATAAGGAAGAGAAGGGGAGGTCAAAAGGGGAAGAAATTCGTTGCTGAGGGAGTACAAGAGAAGGAACTCACTACTAAGAAGAAGCGTGGGCGAAAGAGTAAGAAGGATGAGAAAGTGAAAGACAGTGAGGGTTTGTCATCTGAAGGAGCAGAGGCTGGGGATACAGAGGAGGAGGATGAAGGTGAAGACAATAAGGTAAGGCGAAGGGGGCGAAAGAAACAAGGCAAAAAACTGGAGGAGGAAAGTGCTGGCGATTTGAGGATTTCAAAAAATCAAAAAGAGCAAGAGGAGAAGGTGAATAAAGTAAGAAACTTCTTAGGAGGCATGGATCTTGCCAGAGAGAGGTAGGAACAATAATGAGAGAAGCTTTAGTATCACAAAGAACAACAATCTCTTTTGTTTTCTTGATCAACCCATTTTTTCTCTTTGAATAAGTCACCTGGTTCTCAATCTTGCCTCTTCCCATTATTTTTTTTCACAAAACCAGTTGTTTAATTAATTAATTATTTTTCTTCACTTTCTTCTTCTTGCTGGCAGAAATGGGAGACTATATGATTTGAGAGATGCAAGTAAAGGATGCAGGTTTCTATTATGGGTTTGAGGATAATGAAGCTTTCTTAATGTCTGAAGAGAACTATGGGTTTGAAAGTTCATTTACTTCAATCCTATTATAGAAACCTCCTCCATTGCCACTACTTTCCTCTCTCTTTATCTCTTCATATCTTCTCCATTTTGCAAGCAAGCAACAACAATAAGAAAAAGTAAAGAGAGGATAAGAAAATGAAAAAAAACATGGGGAGAGGCAAGATTGAGATCAAGAGAATAGAGAACTCAAGCAACAAGTAGGTGACTTATTCCAAAAGGAGAAATGGAATCAAGAAGGCTAAAGAAATCACTGTGCTGCGTGATGCTAAAGTTTCTCTCGTTATTTATTCTACTTCTCTCAAGGATATATTTGAAGAAAATTGGGTTGCTGTGTTGGTCAAAAAGGCTGAAACAATGGCCAAAGCTGGGGAGAGTGATGAATCATCTGATTTTCCTGAAAATGAGATAGAATCAGCTGATGATGGTGCTGTCTGGGACATTTTCCGGAGAGAAGATGTTCCTAAGCTGCAGGATTATCTTGAGAAACATTTTAGAGAATTCAGACATATTCATTGTTGTCTAGTACCGCAGGTAACAGCTTAGTAATCCTTTGAAGAAAGTTTTGAAAGAATTGTGAAAGAATTGTTAAGCCAAGGCGTGGAGTTCACTATCATTTGAAGAAAGTTTTGGAGGCCATGATATCAATAAACTGTGAATAACCCTTGTATTTCTATATTCATGCATAAAAAATGAATATTTTATCAACTTATATTGCTTAGTTGTCAAATAGGTAATTCATCCTATCCAGTATCAGGTATTTTACCTCACTTCAGAACATAAAGAGAAGCTTAAGCAGGAATATGGTATGATGCTAAAATTTGCTAATATTGTTCATGATTAGTACATCCCTTTTCCTGTCAATTCAATGTGTTTGGTTTCTTTAAAAATATCATTGCTAATTTCGGGTAGTGGACTGGCCAAATTAAAACTCCTAACATTGATTATTCTTGTATGGTCATACAATGTGCGTAGGTATTGAGCCCTGGACATTCAGACAGAAGCTGGGGGAGGCTGTTTTCATTCCTGCTGGATGTCCGTATCAAGTCAGGATCCATAAGGTAAAAATTACATTAAATTTTACTATTGGTTTGCTCTGGAAAACATGGGTTAAATATTTGAGTTTCTTTCTCTGTCATCTCCAAGTTCTCAATAACAAGCTTGCCATCAGGGTTGTGGTAGCGACACATCTGTCAGTTTTGTCTATCTGCTGTAAAGAAATTAGTTTATTATTACTATTAGCTTAAATACAAGTTATGCTAAGTTTAAATGATTTTTCAGTCCTATCATGGTTTGATTATATAGTCGCTTGAAGTTTGCAACTGATAAGATTTTAAAATTTGGCATGAATATTATAAGAAGCAGCATTGATTGGTTTCTGATTTATGTTGTCCGTGACTCCATGGTGTATAGGCTTAAAGATGTTATTGCTGCCACAATATAATCTCTAGCTGCAAAGCTCAGTTTATATGGGAAGGGTTTTCATTTTATCACCTGTCATATGTACGCCTCTACATTACATAGGAGTTGCTCGGAAAGTACTTGTATTTTGGCCAGGTGTATATTATGAGTTATAGAATATCAGGTTGGTGTTTTTTATGTTACTTTATATCTCTGACTCTGCACCATATTTTTTTTTAAATGTAATTATAATGAGACCACTCAAAATGGGTTCTGTTATTCTGATGCTCTTATTTTATTCTCCAGTCTTGCATAAAGGGTTGCCCTTGACTTTGTTTCTCCTGAAAATGTGAGTGAGTGAGTGAGTGTGTTCGCTTCCTAAAGAGGACAAATTGGAGGTACAAGTTCACATTTTACTTGATCATGTAGTAGCCTTGACTAATTATATATCACAAACGGCTTTCAGTAGTGTTTGATTTTGACTACTATTGTTAATGAAGCACTGGAATGCTAAAGCTTTATTTGTTTATTTATTTACCACAGTGCTTAGTGGCTTCGGCCTCTTTGTTTGGCTAGTCACTTGAGTTCGACTCCAAAGGGAGATATGAGGTTAAACTTTATATTTGGGTTCTGTCCCCTTACCTTGTAAGAATACACATACACACACACACACACACACACACAAGATTATGAATGAGGAAACTTGGTCTTGTTTTTGTTTAATTTTGATGATTAATTAATTACTTTTCTTTCATAAAAAAGAAATAAAAGGAGCAATGAATGTCTGCGGGATTGAATTTGATGCACCCTGAAGCAATTTGATTGTGATATCAACTCATGTCAGTGGATGTAAAATACTGTGGGTTTTTTTTTTTTTTTTTAAACTCGATAGCTTGCAAGTATATTTGTACATATGATGTTTTGACAGTAACAGTCTGAAACAGGTAAAGAAAATGACTCTCTTTGCCGTGGATGAGGCTTTGGAGTATTTGGGTTCGACTTCAAAGTAATTAAAACTTGAAACACCAAGTTGATATCTTTAATACTAGCAAGTGTGGGTGTACTTTATGCATCACTATAGTATTGGTTTAGGAAGGTAAACGTGTTTTGTGCACAAAAATGATAAGAGCAACAACCAACACTTTGGGTTTGAAGCTGAGCTTTTATTGATTGTCTCTGGGAAGTTTTGTTATTTTCGTGTCAAATTTCATCTTATGGTTTGTCATTTATGGTTTGTAAGAGCAACAACCAACACTTCGGGATTGAAGCTGAGCTTTTATTGATTCTCTCTGGGAAGTTTTGTTATTTTCGTGTCAAATTTCATCTTATGGTTTGTCATTTACACTCTTATTAGTTCTGTTTGCTTATTATGGTTTATATCCCATTTTTGAATGATATGCCTAACGCAATGATTAAGTGTTTTGAATTGTCCGACATGTTTTCAAATTGTAAGTTATCCTAATCTCTTACACGTATGTTTTTTTGTTTTTTAAATCTTCAGTTCTGGAGCAGCTGATGAATCCAAGCAATGAACTTGATTATAGACATGTTACCAGAGGCTGAACCATCTGAATTCAATTTAAGCTTTTGGATCATCTTCAGTTGCTTAGGCACTGTCCTTTTTTTTTTCTTGTTTTTGTTGATCACATACATATATTTAATCATGGCTGGTGGCTTGTTATCTGCCATCAATGTCCCTTGGCTTTTGCTGCTTATTTTGTCTGGCAATGGGCAGGGTTTTGTGTATTTTGTAAAGCTACAAAAGATGCTAACAACTTGGATCTGTTTTGTTAATTTCCCCTATGGGTATGGGCATCTTAAATTTTTTGGAACCGAAAGAAAAACTATGATATTATGCCCTTTTCTTTTATTTGTACAAACTAAATTACAGTAATAATAACAGGAACAAAAATTTGGGTATTCAATCATTTGAAATTTAAATACATCAAAAGTTCTTTTAAAGACATAGTATTTTTTTTTTAATCTAATTATCGAACCAATTCTTAGCGGAAGTTTTTATTCTATATCTATTATGATCGTCAAATTAGTTCTTTGGACAATATGAGATCACTTCAATTCAAATTTTTCATACATGAAATGAAGGCACCGAAGAATAAATAGGTGTTCAAGTTTAAGAAAGATGGTAGCGGAAAAATGGTGAAACACAAACAGAAAAAAGGGAATTGACTTTGATGAGATCTTTTCACCAGTGGTAAAAATAGCTTCAATCCGAGTCCTCTTGGGATTGGTAGTTAGATTGAATTTGGAGCTTGAACAAATGGATGTCAAAACATTATTTCTTCATGATGATCTAAATAAAGAAATCTACATGGAGCAGTCAAAAAGATTTAAGATTTTAGGAAAAGAAAATCTTTTTTGCAAGCTGAAAAAGAGCTTGTACGGACTCATTCATGGTGGGTCAAGGATATAAAAGAATTACAGCAGATCAGTGTCTATACATCCAGAGGTTTCCAAATGGAAATTTCATTGCTCTTCTACTATACGTAGATAATATGTTGATTGTTGGACAAGAAGCAGCGAAGATCAGCCAGCTGAAGAAGGAACTCTCTAAATCTTTCGACATGAAAGATTTAGGACCAGCTCAACAGATTTTGGGAATAGAGAAGTGTAGTGAGATTTTTGTATTTGTAAGTTTAAACACTTACTTGTAAGATATTCTTGTAGTAATAGAAAGTGATTTGGTTTTTCTTTAAAACACTCAAGAGTGATTAGTGAATCACAACAAGTAGTGAACATAAAAATAAGAAAATATGGATAATCACTTGAGACAAAAATAATGATTTCAATTTCATGGAATATAAGCATAAAAATCCTTACGAAAACATATTCAAGAAACTGTTTTATTAAAACACAGCCAACGTCGTAATTGAGGACATGTGACTTGCTTAGCAGGACCTAATAGCCTAAGAGGGTTATGAAAAATCTGTTAGGCTCGCTGTACAAAACGTACCCGAGTCGTTACGCTCGCAATCCTATTGTGCCGACAATTGCAACACACGCCAGCGCCACGTCATCGCCACGTCATCGCCACGTCAGCACCACGTCAGCATGACGTCATCAATGACGTCATCACAATAATTGAGAATTAGCCGCCTTGACACGTGTCGCGTGAACAGTCCGCCGCCATGCCACGTGTCGTTATGCTGAGGGGATAGCTCTAATTGGCATTTGAAAAAAATAATTTTAGATACTGATACAATTCTTGAAAGGTGTTATAATAAGTACATAATCAATTTTGAAAGAATATATGAGTTATAGAAAACTAAAAACATAACACATTCGTAAGCTGTTACTGAGAAAGCATAGTAATACATACATACATCTTGTTCTTAAACTGAACATGGTTATAAACATAAAATTCTTAGCTGATAAAGTCTTTAAAATCGAAAGACAGAAAAACAAAAAAAAAAATAGTATTCACTCATAATTTGAAGTCAAGCTTTACTGTTCGTGTGGTCGGGCGAGCTAGAAGGGATCTCTTGCGTGGAATCTACAAATGTAATTTCAAAGCATCACTAGTATGCATAAGAGTGACTACGATATCAATCATGCGTATGAGAACGCACTCCCTGAATTCGAATTCAGGACTTCAATTCCGAATCTTACACTACCAAACCGCGCTGCTTAGAACTCACCTCCTTATAACATATTGGCTACTCAACCATACCTTAAATCCCTAATCCATGTTCAATCATGTCCAAATCATAACTATTAAGCTACCCTAGCCATAGTTATCCTCATATTTAACACTCTCAAGCTTCATTGACCTCAACTAAGCTTGGGTCTCACAATAGGTCTACCAAAAACGTACGTGTGCCATGCTCAAAAGCAAAGAAAGAAGCTAGGGTAGAGATTAGGGACTTTTAACTTACTCCATTAATAATCTTGAGGAAGTGGGGAAAAACCACCAAGGTTATTGATTGAATAAGAGGGGATGAGGTGTGTCACACATCAAGAGTGAGTGAGTTAGTTGCAATTAATTAAGAAAGATTAAGTGAAATTAGTTAGTGATTAGTTAATTTTGTAAAGCCATCATTTGGCTATAAAAGTTGTACTAAGAAACCATTATCAAATAACAATCATTTTCAACAAAATAGTTCTCTTAAAGTTTTGAAGTGTTTGGTTAGCTTTCACTCGAATTATTAGCTAATAATTGGAGATTTGTGGATTTGTCTCGAATAAAACCTAACAAAGTGACCTTGGAGAGGGGAGAGGTTTCTAGATCTTGGTTTTCTTGGATGGTGAGAGAGAGAGTGTTCTATTTATATAACGCCTTAAATTTTAGATTTTTCAATCTGAAAATGCTTTTAAAATAGTCAGGCATTCAAACGTAATACGAAAATCGAAAATCGATCATAAATCTGATTCAGAAAATATTATCGATGAATCATATAATATTATCAAAAATTAAATATTATCGATGAATCAGATAGGATCGATTCTTAAATTTTTATTAAATCAAAAATTTAAATTTATTTCTTTTAATCAGAAAAGTTCAACCGATCGAACTTATAATTTATTAAATCTTTTAGATCATCGATCCGATTTTTAAAATATTGATAAATAGCTAAAATTTGATTTATATTAGAAGTAATTTCATGCACACGAGATTAAGCCTAAAAAAGAGAAACCCAATTGGAGAATCTCTTTAATGGATGCTCGCACCTCCATGGAGTCCATCAGGCATCATATTCGATTTCTTAAACCTGAAAAAAAATTTTAAACGGATTTAGCTTATTTAATGAAATCATACCACTTAATTATGAGATCATTAATTTATCATCGGAAATGCTAATGAGTGTCTTAAGAGTACTATTTTAAAGAGAGAAAATAATTAATATTTTGATGATTTTTTTCATTTCTATAAAAATAATATCAAAAATTTCATAAAATAAATTCTTAATGAATATTTTAAGAACACTCGTTAACATAATCTGGTCATCTTTAATCCAAATTAATCACCCAAATCTCACTTTCAAATTAGGTGTTAAATCACCAAAGTTTGGATAGGGTTAGGGAGGGGCCAGCTGTCCTCTCATTATAATTAGACTCTCACTAATTGCCCACACAAAACAAATAGAATCCTCTTAATAGATTCTCAGCCAGGGATAGGGATCGGGATCGGCTCTGAGATTTTGGTGGTATTAACAAGTTTTTGAAAATGAGAACGGTAAGTTAAGTCAAAATTATTCATCTATATAAATATATAAAAATTGAAAAATTATCTCTCGTTTCAAGCTATTCATGTCATCTTTTTTAATAATCACTAATCATAATATTATATTTGTGTATTTCTCCCTATGATATCTGATTAATTTTGAAAACTATTATATATGAAAATGGGAAAAAAATAATTATTGATGTTAAATAAAATATTTTACCATTGATTTTAACTGACTACATTCTAACTTTTTCATGTTCTTTATTAATGGAAGTTTAAAAATCAAAAGTTATATTAAATTAATTATAAAAATATCTATAATCTAACACTTACACTCTCCATTAATAAAAAAAACTATAAAGTATAATAAATTTAAAAAAAAAAAACACATTTGTTAATTTAAGAGAATATTAAAGAATTTATATTGTTTGGATAACTATAATTAAATATACGATCCTAATTAATCTCATTTTTATATCTATTATATCTATCCGAGTCATCAACTAGTTAATAATAATATCCGAGAGTATTTAGAGACTCTAAATCAAGTGTACGATGTATATATATAATTCTCTTATTTACTCATATTATCTAATTTTAGTTAAAACTCAATTCAATACGAAATCTTAACCCACTATAAATGGATTGTAAATAATGATTAAGACATCATTCAACTACCAAGATTTTGTGTTTGTGTTCCTGTTCATGGAATTTATAAACCCTAATCTTCTAGATTCTTTTTTGTCCGAGGTAAAACCGCCTCTCAACAAGTTGGTATAAAATTTTAAATTTTGATTGAAATTCATAATGATTTTTTTTCCTCAATTAAAAATTGTGGGGGATTTTAGACGATTCTTCCTCTTTAATCTATGATTGAGCCTAACTTTTTACCTAAAAAATCAAATATTGATCGAAACTCAAATTATTCAGTGTAAAATTTGGAATAATTTTTCGTCTCAATTACATTACCAAGTTAAGATTCGGGTCGATTTTTTATTCCGATTGCATAATTAGGCTCGAATTAGGATTCGAAAATCTCAGCTTAACCCGATTGGATAGAGAAACGATAGACGAACACATAGAATAAATGGATGACAATTTTTTTAAAAATCTTTTTGTATATTTAAAAATTATATATTTTTTTTGAAAAATACGAAATCATTAAATTATAATTTCTATATAAAAAGACAACAAATCATCATTCTTATATCATTTCTATATTCACATGTCACTCCTCACATTAGATATGGATGACTACCAATGATGAAACACCTTTACAATCAAATGGTTGTGACTTTTAGAAATATCACATAATTTAATTCATAATCCTTTCATATTTTTGATTTTAAATTTTAATTAAATTCAATGAACAACATTTTCCATATAAATTTGAATTTTGAGCCTTTCATGTTGATCCGCCAAAACTAAAATTCGGTTAATAAAAGTTTGTGTCAAAATATACAGCCAATGGACTAAGTGCAGTCTATCAAACTCAAAGTTTGATTCACCGAACTTTCCATGTTTTGCATATTTCAGACACTTACAAATCCCATTTTCGAAGTAAATATTCTGAAAATTAACAACATTAAATGTTGACGGTGGATTTTGGTCTCAGGGTAATATAGGAATATCACCTCCGAGGGAATCCTCCTTCAACTGTGAATTTGTTTGGTTATGGGGAACCAAAGGCAAATTTAGCGGGAAACGAAAATATACCAATCAGACAAGGTGATTTAACGTGGTTCGGTGGATTTTTGGGATCCGACCTACGTCCACGGGCAAGAACAGGGTGGTGCTTTTTATTACTCAAATACACTTTTCAGGCCTCTCTTTCGCTCTTACAGATTGGAACTTTACAATTCGAATCTTTCACTCTTGTGATGATTTTCAGATGTCCTTTTACATATGCTCTACCCTCCTATTTATAATAACAGAATTTAGACTCCTTCTCCTACAAGGCTTCCTAGTTGAGCCAATCTCCTTTTCTTACAAGGTTTCCTAATTTCAAATCACCTTTACTCCTTTTCTTACAAGGTTTCCTAATTTCAAATCACCTTTACTCCTTTTCTCCTATCAAAATACTAATTCCACCAGTTTTCCCGTGATAGTAGGATGATTTTGTCTCATTATCCGAAAAGATAGGGGGCTCTCTCTTCCTGAACACACCTTGCTATCTGGTCGGTATGCATGAGGTCGGTCATGGCGATCCTTCTATGCTGAGAGTGTCTTTTCCGCCCTCTTTAATGCTCGATCATCTGAACCAAAGTGGTCGGTCTCTTCATGATGTGGTCGGTATGATAATGAAGTGGTCGGTCTGACCATGAAGTGGTCGGTCTGACCATGAAGTGGTCGGTCTGACCGTGAAGTCAACCAGAAAATGGAAATTACCCTTTTGCCTTTGTCATGCTGTTGTAAATATTGTAGTGCTTGAAAACACCATCAACATCTGTCCCCTAGTTCTCGGTTCCAACGAGTATGTGAGTTGGTGCCGGGAACTACATGAAGAGGGTGTGCTGATTGTCCCTGCAAGTAGTCGTCTCAGAATACAAAAAAGAATCTTTTTTGCCGTCTCATTCGTCTTTCTTGAGACGCACAACCGTCATGTCTTCTTAAATGCCCATCAAATCAACTTTAGGGTTTCTTCTAACTTTCGACACTTGTCAAACATCCGCCGGGTTCCCGCTAAAACCGACGGCGATGTGCACCCCAGTTATGACTATAAGAGAACGAGGGTTTCACTGTTCCATTTTTTCGGCAATTTCTCCTTCTCTTCTGCAATTTCCCTTACAATCCTTTTAACTCTCCGTTTCCCCGGAACCCAATTGCTGTCTTTATTTTCTCTTTCATCGCCGAGCACCTAAGGAACGAGCATCTCCACACAGCGAATAGCTTCTTGCTTTTGAGAAGAACAAGTAAGTCTTCTGAGTGATCTTTCTTCTTTTGTTGTGTTTTGTGATTTTGTTTGCTTGTTTTGCTTTAGGTAGAGACTTGTGGTTTTGTTGGGTTTTGCTTTTAGGGCACTTCTTTTAGAGACTTCATGTTTAGTTTAGCACGGGTACCGTGGGTAGCTTCTCGTAGACTGATTCTCCCTCCTTCTCTGTTTTTTTGGGTGTCAGGGATGTCTGATAGTAATTCTTCATCTGAGAGGCCTGTCAAAATCTCAACTCCCCCTGCTGAAGAGCTTTCCTCGGACTCAGGGGCGCCTAGTGTAGAAGATCTTGATACTACCCCCACTCCTTCCGAGGTCGAGAATGACTCCTATCATCAGAGGGTTCCTCGGAAGGACCCAGAGCCTGGGGAACTTGGGTCGTCGGCTTTGGATATGAACCGTCCTTCTAAGATAACTGAGGATGACCTGGCGTTATTGCGACAACGATACAACATTCCAATAGACATTGCTCTTGAAGTTCCTGGCCCAATGGATCGTGCCAGTCAACCTGATGAGGGCTCGGTGGCACTTCTTCCTATTTTCTTCGAGTGTGGGCTACGTTTGCCGATTCAACCTTATTTTGCTTGGATATTGGCCGAGATGGAGATCGCCCCATGTCAGCTGAGTCTAAACAGTTGGAGGATTCTGGCCGGGTTGTACGTGGTCTGGCATCGGGCAGGACTTGGCGACCCTTCCTTTGAAGAGGTGAGGAGGCTATATCGGTTGAAAGCCAATCCCAGGTCGTACCATGGATGGTATTACCTTTCAGCTTATGACAGCTCGTCCAATGTCGTTAAGAAACTCCCTGATTCGAATAAGAACTTCAAAGATCTTTGGTTCTGGGCCACTGGGGATTGGGGACGGACCTTGAGGTCGGATGAAGGGGAGACCTTAGTACCGGATATCTTCAGGGCGGGAGGTTAGGAGACTGTCCTTTAGCTTCTTTCTTTCCTCCCCTTTTTTCTGTTTGAGTTCTTATCTTCCTTTTCGTGTTCTTTTTTTTTTTTTTTTTTTTTAGCCTGTTGGAGGGATGCCCCCAAAGTTTCCCGCCGGGTCCGGCGACGAGTATATTGGGCTCGTCGGTATGCCGCCCATTGGAGGGAGCTGGTAAATGACGCGGCTTTTATTGAGTCTGGCCTTATTCGGGCCGCCCCTCTGGAGGCCTCGGGTCGGATTGGTGGAGGTCTACTTTTTGCTTTGTCTTCCTTGTTTGTTTATTTTGATGTCTTTCCTCTTTGTTCTTCTTCTGTTCTTATGCTCTGGTTTTGACTTATCTTCTCTGCCCCCTTTTTTTTGTAGGTATGTCGAAGAGGCCGAAATTTCTCGAGAAATTGGCCGGTACTGTGAAGAAGGCCGGTCATTCTGATGCTGAAGCTTCTCGGGCTCGGACTGATCTTGCTGAGAACATATCTCCTGGACAAGTCCAAACGAGTGCTCGGGGACTACCCTCGCCTTCTGGTGGACAATCATCAGGATCCACTCACCTGGCCAGTCCGCCGAAGCCTCCTAGGAAGAGGAGGCGTCAGTTCGGGACCGAGGAGGCCGAGTTGGCCCCGGAGGGAGAGGACGAAGGAGCTGCTTTGGTCAAGAAGAAAGACATTCGCAGGGGGAAGAAGTCCTCTGGAAGTTCTTCCAAGAAACGGAAGGGCCCTGTGGTCCTCGGGATGGATGACTTGGGAGAGGGCATCCGGGAGGCTACCTCTCACCTATTGCCGGCTTTTAACGAACTGGCCGAGGTGGTTCCCCCGGAGGAGGTCTCGAGGTACGAGGACGTATCTCCTGAAGGCGTTGTGGCTGAGATGAGTTCTCAGATGGCCAAGGTATTTTCATTCTCCTTCTCGGTTTTTTTTTTTTTTTTTTTTTTTTTTTGGATCCTGGTTCTTTCTCTTCTTGTGTTTGACTTCTTCCTCCCTTTTTTGTGTGCAGGCCAACTATCTTATGGCCAAGAACAAGGGTCTTCTTCTGACCCTGCTGTCCGAGGGCGGTCAGGCCCAGAGGCTCCAAAGTCGTCTTTCTGAAGTGGAGGCAAAGTTGGCTGACCGGGAGGAGGTGATCAAGAATCATGAGGCGGGCGCTGTCGAGAGTTTTAAAGCGAATAAAGCCCTCAAGGCAGCTGCTGTGCTGGAAAGGAAACTTGCTGATAGTGCCCGGGAGGATCTGAAGGCTGCCCAATCTGAAATTGGGGTTCTGAAGGGGAAGGTAGCCAGTGCTGAGGCCAAGTTGAAGAACAAAGATGAGGAGGTTGCTCGGGCCCGGGACAGTCTTGAGAGGAAGAAAACTGAGCTCGAGGAGAGGGAGATTGATCTCGAGGAGAGAGAGATCGAGCTGGAAAAGAGAGAAGCTGATCTTGAGGCCGAGAAGGAGGCCATCCGTCTCGAGGGAGTTGGCGACTGTGCCGAGATGATACCGATGGTGCTGCCGAGCCTGAATATGGACCCTATCTACGCGGCCATCAGTTACTGTAAGGGGGACATTTCCGAGGAAGAGTTTCGAAAGTGGATCCCTCCTCCACCTGAGGAGGTGATGGATCTCGCCCCCATCTCGGTCGTTCCGGCTCCCGAGGTTCCTCCTGAAGAAGGATCGGAGGTTCCTGCCGTGGACGAGGACTGCCTTGAGATCCCTCCTCCTGATGCCGAAGTTGCAGCCCCTCCTCCTAATGCCGAAGTTGCAGCTCCTCCTCTTGATACCGAGGTTGCAGCTCCTCCTCTTGATACCGAGCCGCCCCTTCCGCCGTTTGAACCAACTGAGGAAGAAGATCTTGCCCCTGCGCGGGATGAATGAGAAAGGGTAACCCTACCGGGGCCCTATGTACACTTGAAAACTTTTTGAAATAATATTACAATCTTGTATTCGTATACATTTATGCATTTGTATCTATTTCTTCTTTTTCTTCTCCTTTTATGCTCCTTGTCATCCTTGCAATTTTTAAGGCCCATCAGGGGTTAGCATGAGTTAGAGGGGTCTGGATTGACCCCGGGAAGAGTAAGGCATTTGAACCTGGGGGAATGTTATGTCCCCGGTTCGCAGAGCTGCTTCGGTGGGGCGTAACTCGTCTCTGAGCTGAACGAACGATTTGAGTTCTGGGGGAATGTTACGTCCCTAGTCCAGAGACAGACTCGTTGGGACATCGCCCGACCCCGAGCTGTTTGAATCACTTGGCCCTGGGGGAATGTTACGTCCCCAGTCCGAAGACAGACTCGGTGGGACATCGCCCGACCCCGAGCTGTTTGAATCACTTGGCCCTGGGGGAATGTTACGTCCCCAGTCCAAAGACAGACTCGGTGGGACATCGCCCGACCCCGAGCTGTTTGAATCACTTGCCCTGGGGGAATGTTACGTCCCCAGTCCGAAGACAGACTCGGTGGGACATCGCCCGACCCCGAGCTGTTTGAATCACTTGGCCCTGGGGGAATGTTACGTCCCCAGTCCAAAGACAGACTCGGTGGGACATCGCCCGACCCCGAGCTGTTTGAATCACTTGGCACTGGGGGAATGTTACGTCCCCAGTCCAAAGACAGACTCGGTGGGACATCGCCCGACCCCGAGCTGTTTGAATCACTTGGCCCTGGGGGAATGTTACGTCCCCAGTCCAAAGACAGACTCGGTGGGACATCGCCCGACCCCGAGCTGTTTGAATCACTTGGCACTGGGGGAATGTTACGTCCCCAGTCCAAAGACAGACTCGGTGGGACATCGCCCGACCCCGAGCTGTTTGAATCACTTGGCACTGGGGGAATGTTACGTCCCCAGTCCAAAGACAGACTCGGTGGGACATCGCCCGACCCCGAGCTGTTTGAATCACTTGGCACTGGGGGAATGTTACGTCCCCAGTCCAAAGACAGACTGGTGGGACATCGCCCGACCCCGAGCTGTTTGAATCACTTGGCCCTGGGGGAATGTTACGTCCCCAGTCCAAAGACAGACTCGGTGGGACATCGCCCGACCCCGAGCTGTTTGAATCACTTGGCACTGGGGGAATGTTACGTCCCCAGTCCAAAGACAGACTCGGTGGGACATCGCCCGACCCCGAGCTGTTTGAATCACTTGGCACTGGGGGAATGTTACGTCCCCAGTCCAAAGACAGACTTGGGATGGGCTGGCGAGGCGAATTTTAAGGTTATCTGGAGGTCTTCGCAGAGTTTTCTGAATCCCCTGCTGTCAAATTGTTTTCCGTTATCGGTGATGATTGCCTGGGGGATTCCGAAACGGCAAATTATATTTCTCTTAAGGAACTCCGTGGCTTTCTTTTCCGAGATGATGGACAATGGTTCTGCTTCCACCCATTTGGTAAAGTAGTCTATGGCCACGATTGCATATTTCGCCTGACCTCGTCCTTTCGGCATCGGCCCTATAATGTCTAGCCCCCACTGGGCGAATGGCCAGGGGCTGGATATGGTGGTCAGCTGTTCTGCTGGCTGATGGTGGAGGTTGGCATTCTTTTGGCATCCCTCGCATTTCCGTGCTATCTTCACGCCATCCTCGTGCATGGTTGGCCAGTAAAATCCTTGTTCTTAAGGCTTTGAAGGCGATCGATCTTCCCCCGGCGTGGCTTCCGCAGATGCCTGCGTGAATCTCCCTGAGCACGTAGTCTGCTTCTTCTGGTGCTAAGCATCTTAGGAGGGGTACGGTGTATCCTCTCCGGTAGAGCACTCCTCCAATTAGGGAAAACTTGGTACTCTTGAACTTCAGTTTCCTGGCCTCCTTTTTATCTTTAGGGGTCTCTCCTGTTTCCAGGTACCTCCTGATCGGTTGCATCCATGAATCTTTGTCTTCTTCTTCTAGTACGTCCACCTCGGTCTCCCCTATGCTCCTTTCTTGGAGGTATATAAGATGGATTAATCTGGGGTTTTCTGTCTTCATTGAAGAGGCAAGTCTGGCCAGGGAATCTGCTTCGCAGTTGTCTTCTCGTCCGACTTGTTTGAAGAGTACATTTCCTACCTTCTCCACCCACTTCCTTACTTCGGTTAAGTAGGCTACCATGGCTGGTTCTCTGGCTTGAAAGTCTCCTTTCAGCTGTTGTATTGCTAGCTGAGAATCACTTCTGATCACTACATTGTGGACTCCTACTACCGTACACAGTCTTAGTCCGGCCAGTATCGCCTCGTACTCTGCTTCATTATTCGTGGTTTTGAAGGCGAATTTGAGGGCGAGCAGTATTTCTTCTCCCTTTTCACTTTTTAGTGCTACCCCTGCTCCGTAGCCGTGCGAGCTCGCGGACCCGTCTACAGACATTTCCCACCTGTCTTCTTCTACGGCTAAGACCTGTGGTTCCGTGAGCTCTGCTATGAAGTCTGCTAAGGCCTGCCCTTTTATTGCTGTTCTTGGGAGGTAGGAGATGTCGTGCTCGCTTATTTCCACTGACCACTTCATCAGCCTCCCTGAGGCCTCTGGTTTCTGCAAGATTTGTCTCAGGGGAAAATCCGTGTATACTTTGATCGGATGGGCTTGAAAGTAGGGTCGTAACTTCCGAGCTGTGGTGACCAGGGATAGGGCAACGAGTTCGTGTATGGGGTATCGAGTTTCTGCGTCCAGCAGGGCTTTACTGACGTAGTAAACTGGTTTCTGGACGTGGTCGGTCTCTCGTACTAGTGCCGAGCTCACTGCGTGCTTCGAGACGGCCAGGTATAGATATAGTGTCTCTCCTGGGAGGGGTTTGGCTAGGAGAGGTGGCTGTGCCAGGTATTGTTTTAGGTGCTGGAAGGCTTCTTCGCACTCGGGTGTCCAGTCGACCCCTTTTTGAGCTTTCTTGATGACTTTGAAGAAATGATGGCACCTGTCGGTGGCTCGTGAGATGAACCGGTTGAGTGCGGCGATTCTTCCTGTAAGGCTTTGCACTTCCTTAACTGTCCGGGGAGACTTCAGGTCTAGCACGGCTTGTATTTTTTGCGGGTTTGCTTCAATGCCTCGCGAACTTACCATGTAGCCCAGGAATTTTCCCGAGGCTACCCCAAATGTGCACTTTTCTGGATTGAGTTTTAAATTGTGCTTCCTCAGGAGTTCGAAAGTTTTCTTCAGGTCGGCTATATGGTCTCTTGGTTCCTCTGACATTGTTATCATGTCGTCGACATATACCAGCATGGTCGTGCCGATGAGCGGTTTGAAAACTTTGTTCACCAGTCTCTGGAAGGTCGCCCCTGCATTTTTCAATCCAAAAGGCATTACTTTATAGCAGTATAGCCCTTGGTCAGTAATAAAGGTGGTCTTCTCCTCATCTGCAGGGTACATCTTGACTTGATTGTATCCTGAGAAGGCGTCCATGAAGCTTAGCAGCCCTTGGCAAGCGGTGGTATCTACCAGTTGGTCTATATTTGGGAGGGGAAAGCTGTCTTTTGGACATGCTTTGTTGAGGTCGGTGAAATCTACGCACATTCTCCACTTCCCGTTAGACTTTTTCACCAGTACCACGTTGGACACCCATTCTGGGTATTTTACTTCTCGGATGAAGCCGGCCTTCAGCAATTTTTCCACCTCGGTTGATATTGCTCCGCATCGTTCCTGGTTGAATATTCTTCTTTTCTGTTTTACTGGCTTATGTGATGGGTTCACCGCTAAGCGATGGCTTATGAATTTTGGGTCGATTCCGGGCATGTCACCGTGTCCCCATGCAAAAACGTCGGGGTACTTTTGCAGGCATTCCAACAAGTCTTTTCTTAGGGTTTTGTCTAGACTTCCCCCTATTTTTATGTTCTTCTCTGGCCCGAACAATTTGACTTCTTCCAACTCTTCGGCTGATCCGAGCCGTGCAGTTTTGTCGGGCCGGGGAGCAGGGTTTTTCCTGGTATTTTCATCATCCTCGTCTCTCTGTCTCTTCTTGATGCCTCTTTCAACGCAGAGGGTTTCTCGCGAGAAAGTGGCAAAACAGCTGCGGGCTTTTTTCTGGCTCCCGCACACGATTCCGATCCCTTCCCGTGTGGGGAACTTCAATTTCAAGTAATGACACGACATTGCGGCCTTGGTTTTCATCATGAAGGGGCGGCCGACAATGACTTGATAACTGCCCATGCAGTCTACCGCGGTGAAGTTTATCATGACTGTTCGTGTTTTGGGGGCAGTCCCGATCGTTACTGCTAACTGAATCTTTCCCAGGGGGATGACCGTTGAACCCCCGAATCCGTACAGGGGGGTGCTGTCCTTGGTTAGGGCTGTGTATTCTACTCCCAGGTCCTCCAATGTCTCTTTGGAAATTATGTCTACCGCGCTCCCAGGATCCACCGGGATCCGGTCTACTTCTGTGCCGCCAATTGTTGCTTTTATTATCAGTGCGTCATCGTGGGGGAAACTTACCCCCTGGGCGTCCTCATCGGTGAACATAATGGGTGTTGACCGATTCCCTTGGGGGTTTGGGATTTTTTCCGTTTTTAGCACCTCCATCCCCCGTGCTCGGCTGTAATTCTTTCTTGACCGATTGGAGTCTCCGGCCAGCGTTGCCCCTCCTGCGATGACGTTTATCCCTCGATTCCTTGCCCTTTTTCTGGCGGCCATGGTTTCGTGGTCGATGTAATTGTTCAGGTACCCGTTCCGGGCTAGGTCCTCCATTTGTTCCTGTAGATCCTTGCACTCATCGGTTGTGTGCCCTTTTAGGTTGTGATGTAGGCAGTAGGACCTTTTGTTTTTTCTGTCTGGGGGAAACCTCCTGAGGTCTGGTTCTATTAAGAGACCTTTCTCCCGTATTTCCATGATGATTTCTCCTGGTGGCTTGCTCAAAGGGATATATGTCTCCTCTCGAACCACGTGGTTACCTGAGTTGTGGGTCTCTTTCCTTGGTCCTTCTGTGCCATCGGCTTGAATTCCTTGGGTCTTGGGTTGAACTTTCGGAATTCTCTCTCCGGCCGCCGGTGGTCTTCCCTCCTTATCAACCTTTCTCTGGTGGTTGTCCCCCTCCGGGATACTTTTTCTTCGCTTTCTAGCAGGACGTACTTCCTGGCTATCTCCAGTGCGGTAGCGTAGTCCGGCGTTTCATGGATTCTCAGGTGGGTCCAGAGTTTCCCGACCCTTAGGGCTCCTTTCAGACTTTCCAGGGCCTCTTGGGATTCGTATCCTCCGACCTCGAGTACGGTGTTGTGGTACCTTTCAATGAAGCTTCTTAGTGTTTCGTCGTCTCCCTGTTTTATGAGCCTTAATTCTCCTATTGTCTTTTTAGGGGTGCAGGCTCCTTTGAAGTGTCGGATGAACGATTTCTTTAGCTGGGAGAAGCTCTGGATGCTCCCCGGGGCCAGACTTCTATACCATAGGATGGCAGGTCCACCCAAAGTTAAGGGAAATACTTTGCATACGGTGTCGCCCGTTACCCCCTGTACTTCCATCAGGAGGACAAAATTCTCAACGTGGGACTTTGGGTCTGAATGGCCTTTGTAGGGCGCTATGGTCGGCATGTTAAACCGCTTTGGGAACTGTGCTGTTTTTATCTCTTCTGCAAGGGGAGACCTCTCTTCCTCGCCTCCGGTGTTTCCCGCGCCGACCTTGAGGCCTTCTCCCCATCTGGTCATCTCTTTTCTTAACCAAGTTTTTATTCCATGGGCTGTTCCCCCGTGTCGCCTTCGGTGTCCTTCTGTTCGTCTGTTGTTCCGGGTGTGGCGTTCCATGAGCTCGGAGGTCTCCTGCATGTCTTCGTCGTACTTTCTATCTTCCCTTTTGGAGTTGTAAAAACTGTCGGAGGAGGGATCGGGTGTTTGTTCCTCCTCTTCTTCCCATGTGTCTTCTGATCGCGGTTCTCTTCCTACCACTTCAGATCTTACCCCATAAGGGCCTCTTTTTCTAGGTTCCTCGTCCTCGCTTACATCTGCTATTCTTTTCCCTTTTTCCCTTTCTTTTCTCTTCTGGCCGGCCCCGGTTTCTGGTTTCTCGTTGTCCGCTCCTCCCATTCTTTCTAGTCGTTCCATCACAGTTCTCATGTTATCTTCCATTCTTCTCATCCAGTCTATTGCCGGACCTCATGGTTGGTGATCTCCGTCTTCCGCCATTTGTCTTATCACGTGAACTGCTTTTTGTGAAGTTCCCCACAGACGGCGCCAACTGTTGACGGTGGATTTTGGTCTCAGGGTAATATAGGAATATCACCTCCGAGGGAATCCTCCTTCAACTGTGAATTTGTTTGGTTATGGGGAACCAAAGGCAAATTTAGCGGGAAACGAAAATATACCAATCAGACAAGGTGATTTAACGTGGTTCGGTGGATTTTTGGGATCCGACCTACGTCCACGGGCAAGAACAGGGTGGTGCTTTTTATTACTCAA
>SKCR01002683.1:0-32806 GCA_019454045.1 Zanthoxylum bungeanum
TTATAGCTTTTAGTAATTAATTTCCGCTTTCGCACTTTCTTTTCTTTACATTTCAGTTTTTACTTTCCGCAATTTACTTTTACGCACAGTACTTTTCTTTCTTTAATTTTCAGTTTTTTACTTTTCAGTAATGAGGAGGTAACTCCCCTTTGCTGGGGTAAAATGTAAAATTTTATATTAATATTTAGATTAATCTCCTTAATTATAAGATATAAACTAGTTAAAACCTAGCTTAACGAGGATACCTCCATATTGGTCGGTTGGTAATTATTTAAATTGGTTTTAACCTGACTAAACTGGATACCGCCTGATTGGTCGGTTGGTAATTAATTATTAATTTGACTTAATCTGGATACCGCCTATATGGCTGGTTGGTAATTATCATGCAAAGTTAATATATTATATTAAGGGAGATATCTAAAATAGAAGTAATAAAAGTGGATCATTTTACCTCAACATTTTCTTTTATTGTACTTTTACTTTATTTACTTTTCAGTAAATTACTTTCAGCATTTACTTTTCAGCAATTTACTTTCAGCATTTACTTTTCAGCAAACTTTCAGCATTTACTTTTCAGCATTTAATTTTCAGTATTTAATTTCAGCATTTACTTCCGTCATTTACTTTTCAGCATTTTACTTTATGTCTTTTATTTTATTTAAGTTTTTACTACCCGTAAATATGTGTCGTAACTAAGGCAGTTATATGGGGTTGTGATGAAATCCAATATCACCGGTTTATAAGGGGTTATTTATAGTTTGGGTAATTTAAAGGTTTACTTATTTAGTCTTAAGCTAAATGCTTCTAGTTGTCTGATCACCAATAAGATTGATGTGGTAAATCTAAAATAAACTTGACAAAGGAATTTTAGATTTCAGCCTTAGACTTAATAGCTCACGATATTCCTTGAGGATAGATAACCCTTTAATAGATTTCCTTACAGGATAGACATATACCTGTCGGGCGAGGGTAGCCATAATTGGAACTTAAACTTAATGAATTCAGATAATTTGGTTGACATAGACATATGGTTCAATTGGGTTAAATTGGGTATTTGCGTCTGACCATCGACATAGGCTTTTGTATAATTTCGTGTTCCAGGTTAGTAAACTGATTTATTACACAAACATAAAATAATCACTTCATCTTTTAAAAGATATTAGAATGATTCACAACCCTAGATCTTTGTGTCTTTTATTTTTTTCATTAGTATTTTCTTGTCTTTTTATTTATTTATTTATTTTGCAAAACTACAATTAACCAAATCAATCAAGCAATCATTATTTTCACCCTCAATTAGATATTTGGAAATAAATAGATTCAATAATTAATAACAACAGTAGGAATTAAGTCCTCGTGGAATCGATATTTTTATACTACTTGAACGATGCGTGCGGTTGCATTATACGTGTGTGTTTACGTTGGTCAGTAGGCATGGCGCTTTGCTAGAAGCCAACCTTGTCTCGTAAATCGGTAAAAACGTAGTACGAGGTACGTACGTGTTCGGATAGTCCAACGACCGTATTTACTGCCAACATATCCAGGGATCTCTTGGGTCGCTTCCCGAAGATTCACCGATGACGTATGATTCGAGCTTAATTAATCTAGGATTAATTGCGGAGAGACTTTATCTTGGATAAAGTACTATTTGAAGAGAGAGAAATATTAATTTGGAATTAATCATTAAAATAATATATTCGATATATTATTTGGAATTAGATTTCGACGCGGAATTAAAATTAGATTTTAATTTGGGCAAACGAGTTAATTTAGAATTAATTTGTTAGCGACGTGAATAGTAATTTTGATAGGCATAATTATTTAATTAAATTCGATTTAATTACGTCGCGATGGAAGTTCGTTAATTCGGAATTAGCGAACCCGAGCCCGGGAGTGTTTGCGGGCCCACTCGCATTCGGAATCGAGTGGGGCCCACATGTCACATCAACCATCACATCACTAGTCAACTAATTCACTTTAGCTTGATGGGTTTAGGTGAGTTGGTTATAATGTGTAAAACACTCCAAGTCAAAGTAAGGTGATTGACTTATACCAACCAAGGTTTGGTATATCATTTACAATTGTTTTTGAAAAAATTATTATTGATTTTTGAAATCAAAATCTTCATCTTCTCTTCTCTCTACAGGACCGAAACCTGTGACATTTTTGGCTATCTCATTTTCTTCATTTCTTAGCTAAATTTGTGAAGAATAGGTGTGAAGTTTTGTTGCAAAAATTCACTAAGGGCTATCACTCTTCAAGGGATCATACAAGGTGATTAGGGAAACCAATTCAAGAGCTTGGAAAGACAAAACAAAGCTTGGAGCTTCTTCTTGTTCTTGGCCGAATCTTGGACATCTTGGTGGAGTAAATTTTTGTTGATCAACGCATCCTTAAACCAATCGATGTAAGTGTGTTTCTGCCACTCTTCTTCGTTATTCATTCATGTTTCATTGTTCATTATGATCTTGGGACTAATCATAGAAACCAACAATGGTATCATTGAGACTATAATGAGCATGAAATGTATTAGGGTAAAATTTGGGGAAAATCCATGTGAGCATGATTTGATTAAATTGAATGGTTGAGTATGCTTGTATGTTGATGAAATGAGATGTGATTGGATCAATTTTAACAAATTGTGATTGGATCAAAATTTGGCCCACCATTAGGCTTGGCCGAATGTATGCTTTACCCTAGGCTCTTGGAATTTTTTGTTTTGATGATCATTGGATGAGTTGAAACGAATGAAAAAGTCGATTTGTAATTCGATCAGATTGAAAAATGAAATCGGACTTAAAATCCTTACCTTGGCCGAGAGCATGTGGCATGTAATGGACTTGATTTTTGATTCAAAAATGTTGGACATTAATTGGACAATTAGATACATAACTAATTGGTTAAATTTTATTTTTGAAATATTGATTTAGTTAATTAATTGATGTATTACACTTTAATTAACTAAGTTATAAAATTTGGAATTTTTTTTAAAATTTGGTTAATGGGCTTAATTTTGAATTGGGCTTGAAATTATTATATTTGGGCATAATGGGCTTGGTTGGGCAAAGTTGGTTTAGTCCAAATGTAATAAATGGGCTTTAAAGTTTAATTGGGCCGTATGGGCTTGATATTGGTTTCATGGCAAATGAGGGTGATTCCTTACTTGGGCTTGGTAATTGGGTTTGACCCGTATTGACCAAAACCCATGCCTTATGAAATCAATTGAAAGCCCATCGGACTTTAATTAAACGAACATTGGATGTTAGTTGGGCTTTGAGACCCGATAAGATTAGATTTGGAATCTAAGTCGTTAAAGCGCATTAAAAGGTGTAAATATTTAATTTGGAATTAAATAATAGAATTAGTATTGAATACGACTTAAATTAGATTTAATGAGTAGTTCGATATAATTCAAAGAATTCGTACTTTGAGTACTTATTCTCAAACGAGTTGGACTCGGGCAAAATCAAATCGTTGTTTGAACAATGGATGGTCACATAATTAAAGACTAATTAATTGGATTAGATTGGTTGTAATGCATACTATGAATGAATATATGGATGTGTTGAATGAATAACGTATATCGGATGGATATTAGAAGGGAAAGGTAATTTTGGAAATTATTGTAAATTTGGAATTTATAAATTGGACATGCGTGTCCAGCCTTATCTCTTATTATCTCTTTGTATTCTCTTCTCACCTAATTCCCCTCAATGTTAATGAGGTTTCTATTATTGTATTATGTAATTGGGTAGAAGTAGAATAGTTCTAGCCGGGGAGAGGAAATGGAGCGATTTGTTCTAGGAACAATCTGTTTAAATATCCATCCGCATATCGTTATTAATTTACTTTTCGCACCTTATGATGTTTTAGAAGCATGCTTAAGGGTGTATGATGAGACCTTAACAAAGATAATAAATTGTTGCCAATTTACGCGAAAAAACCCTCAAATCATATTAGGCGTTTTTCCTTCCGTTGAGTGATTTTTACTCAAGATCCAAAGTTGACATTGGTTTGTTGGCCAAAGTCAAGACCTTTGTCAGTTACGGATGTGTTTGAATCATGAGAGTTTTGTTCCATATCGGTGTCTTGTCCAAGTCGTGATTTTTTGGCCAAAGTCAAGATCACTTCTTGTCCATCGACATTGATTACGAAACTTTCCATGTCAATGGGTCCCGCTTAACTGGAATCATTAAGCTTGTTGTGCCAAAGCCAAGGCTTAGTTGATTCAGAGGAAAAAGGTTAGGAAAATATATTGGATATATTGGCATATATATATATATGTTTCGGACTTGGATGTCCACCTACCGGATCTAGGAACTGGATTAGATCCAATTGATATTCGAGATCTACCTAGTTAAATATCATATAGCTTGTTGGCCAAAGTCAAGGTTGTGTGTTATTTAACGGGATCCTAGCCCACTAGAAACTAGGTGGGTTTCCCGAGTACTCGACAGAGGGTTAGAGGCTCGCCGAAAAATAGTGGGAGGCTAGTATTGAATTTGCAATTTCATTCAGATACTTAGCTTTACGCGCTTTCAAATTATTTCGTCAAAATTATTTTATTAGTTGGACTAATATAATGTTATTTTTCTTGTAACAGTTAGACTGTACCCATATATCGTTGATTAGATAGTTAGACTATCGTAATCAAGATGACAGGAAAGGGAAATATCCGAGACATTATCATGGGAGAAAATGTCTTCAAGGGCATGAACTTTGCCGATTGGGAAATGAATCTGAGGATTGTCCTTGGAGCCGAGAGGCTGCTATATACTATACATAGACCAATTAGGCCTAAGCCCAAACCTGATGAGCTACTTGAGCTAGAGCTTTGGAAGACTCACAGCGATGATTGTGAAACTACTCAGTCAATTATGCTTGCTGCTATGACTCAGCATTTTCATCGACAGAACATGGACTTGGATCCCTATAACATGTTGGCGAGGTTGCACGATCTTCACCCATCTAACCGAAGGTCTCAAAGATATGAGTTAGTGAAGAAGCTCTTCCGTACACGTTTGTCAGAAGGCATGTCTGTTGAATCCCATGTGGTACAGATGATTGCTGACATAGATGAGCTGGCTAAGATGGGGATAGTCTTAGAGGCTGAGATTACCATAGATATGATCTTGCAATCTCTCTCCGATACTTGGAAACAGTTCATCATAAGATATAACCTGATGAACACTGATGATACTCTTGGAGAGTTGTTGTCAATTCTCAAGGAATCTGAAAAAGGAGCTGCTTAAGGGCAACAAGCGTGAGGCGCACTTTGCTTTGACATCTCAGACACCGAGGGCTGGGCCCAAGTCGACTGGAGGTGTGAAGAAAAAGAAGCATAAAAGAAAGGGCAAGGTCAAATCGTCAAAGGCTTCTGGGAAGCCTAAGGACAAATCTCAGGATGTTTGCCTCCAGTGCGGCAAGCGGGGTCACTGGAAGCGTGAATGCCGCGAGTACAAGGCGCTCCAGAAGGAGATTAAAGCGGGCAAGGCACCGGCTTCAGGTATGTTTGTTAATGAAATAAACATGACTACTTCTAGTTTTAAAAATTGGATTTTTGATTTTGGTTGTGGTACTCATATATGTACTGATGTGCAGGATCTGCAGATTAGCAGGATACTGGCCTCATGGGAGATTGATCTACGCGTCGGAAATAGGGCACCAGCCGCCGTTTTGGCCGTTGGCACTTTTGTTTTAGAACTGCCCTCGGGGCATGTACTTGAACTTAATTACTGTTATTATGTACCCAGTTTGACTAGGAATATTATTTATGTATCTATGTTAACCCAATGTGGGTATACTTTTGTATTTCAGAACATTGGGTGTTACTTATATAAAAATGATGTAGAAATTTGCACTGCTGTTGCAAATAATGGTCTTTATATTTTGAATATAAATATATCTCCAACATATAATATAACAAACAAAAGGCTCAAAATGAGTAACAAAGATGAAACTTATATGTGGCACTGTCATCTGGGACACATAAACAAGACTCGTATATCCATACTTTCGAAGAGTGGGTACTTGGACGGATTTGATCCAAATTCATATGACGTCTGCGAATCTTGCTTATTAGGTAAAATCCCTAAATCACCTTTTAGTGGTAAAGGTGAATGCGCCATTGAACTGTTAGCCCTCGTTCATAGTGACGTATGTGGGCCCATGTCTAGCCAGGCTAGAGGTAGATACGAATACTTCGTAACCTTTACAGATGATACATCTCGTTATGGTTATGTGTATCTTATGAGACACAAGTCGGAAGCTTTTGAGAAATTCAAAGAGTTTCGACACGAAGTTGAAAAACACACCGGCAAGAGTATAAAGACATTACGGTCGGACCGTGGTGGCAAATACTTGAGCAATAAGTTTCTAGATTACTTGAAAGAATATGGTATTCTTTCACAGTGGACTCTTCCTAGAACACCGCAATTAAATGGTGTGTCCGAACGGAGAAACCGAACTTTGTTGGACATGGTTAGGTCTATGATGAGTCGCACTGAGCTACCTATTTCCTTCTAGGGATATGCATTAACAGTGCAATTCTTATTTTGAATAAGGTTCCGTCAAAGTCAGTACAACAGACACCATATGAGATATGGACAGGAAAGAAACCGGGTTTCTCATTCCTGAAGATTTGGGGATGCTGGGCATACGTCAAACGTTTGGAAGGTACCAAAATTGAGCCCAAATCGGATAAATGCCTATTCGTAGGATATCCGGGAAACCAAAGGATATTACTTCTATCACCCACGAGAGAATAAAGTATTTGTTGCTCTACATGCGATTTTCCTTGAGAAGGAATTCCTAAATGCAGTGGTGAGTGGGAGGAAAGTAGAACTCGATGAAAATCGAGTGATACTATTTCTGGCATAGAATCCTCAACAGAACAAGAACAGTCTATCCGAGGATGAGACTGTACCACAATCTTCTATTACACAAGGACCGCGTAGGTCGGAGAGAGTCAGGAAACAACCTGAGAGGTATGGGTCCTGATCTCACCTCATGTAGATATTAATCTCATTGAGGATAACGAACCAGCTACGTATGAGGAAGCGATACAAGATATCGATTCCGCTTTATGGCAAAGGCCATGAAGTCCGAAATGGATTCCATGTACACCAACCAAGTTTGGACACTGGTTGATGCACCAGAAGGCGTAAAGCCTATTGGATGCAAATGGGTCTTCAAGAAGAAGATCGATATGGATGGCAACGTACAAACGTACAAATCTAGGCTTGTAGCGAAGGGGTATCGTCAACGACATGGTGTCGATTACGATGAAACTTTCTCACCCGTTGCCATGATTAAATCCATTCGGATAATGCTTGCTATTACTGCATATTTGATTACGAGATATGGCAGATGGATGTTAAAATCGCTTTCCTTAACGGAAACCTTTCGGAGGATGTTTTATATGCAACAGCCTGACGGTTTTATCATGCCCAGACTTGCAAACAAGGTTGTAAGTTAAATCGGTCCATTTATGGACTGAAGCAAGCATCACGGTCATGGAACCAATGTTTTGATGAGATCATAAAAGAATATGATTTCATTCAAAACGAAGATGATCCTTGTGTATACAAGAAGGTTAGTGGGAGAGCATTGACTTTTATTGTCCTTTATGTTGACAATGTATTGCTTATAGGTAATGACATTCCCATGCTAACGTCGGTGAAAGCTTGGCTTTCATTGAAATTCTCCATGAAAGATCTGGGAGAAGCAGCCTTTATTCTGGGAATAAAGATCTACCGGGATAGATCTAGAAAGCTGTTTGGACTCTCCCAGAGCACGTACATTGACAAAGTGTTGAAGAGATTCAACATGGATCAGTCCAAAAGAGGACTGTTGCCAGTGTCACATAGCGTCTATCTATCTAAGGACATGTGTCCTAAAACACAAGATGAGAGAGACAACATGAGTCAGATACCGTTTGCCTCGGCAGTCGGATCGATCATGTATGCCATGATATGTACGCAACATGATGTCTCCTATGCTTTGAGCATGTGTAGTCGCTATCAGGCCGATCCAGGTGAAGGTCACTGGATGGCGGTTAAGAATATCCTAAAGTATCTTAGAAGAACTAAGGATGCTTTCTTAATCTATGGAGATGGAGAACTTGAGGTAATTGTATATACCGATGCAAGTTTCCAAACCGACAAAGACGACTGCAAGTCACAATCCGGGTACATATTTTGTTTGAATAACGGAGCAGTGAGCTGGAAATTTTCCAAGCAAGAGACTGTTGTCGATTCAACAACAGAAGCGGAGTACATTGCTGCAGCTGAAGCAACAAAGGAAGCAATTTGGATCTGAAAATTCCTAATTGGATTAGGAGTAGTTCCGTTAGCAGCTGAGCCCGTTCCATTGTATTGTGACAATAACAGAGCTATAGCGCAGGCTAAGGAACCGCGGTCTCATCAACGATCCAAGCATGTTCTTGGACGGTTCCATCTGATTCATGAGATCATACATCGTGGCGATGTGAAGGTCGAGAAGGTCGCATCAGATGACAATATGGCAGATCCGCTGACGAAAGCTATTCCTCAGCAAAAGTTTGAGCGACATGTACATAGTTCAGGTATTAGATGTTTGAGTGACTAGCTATAGGCCAAGTGGGCGATTGTTGGACAGTTATGACCCATAGCGTCAGTGTTTGTAAAAGACATTGTGTTTTTGTACAAAATTAACTATGTAGTAATGAAATTGCCTTTTACCGTTTTGTAATTTATTTACTTTCATATATAAATGGTAAAAGTCCATATGATTAGTTCCGGATTGAGATGATATGAGACAGTATCAATCCATAAAGGTTTAATCATTAAATATCCCTAGTCGTAGTATATATCGAGATTGGACATCGATAATGTGTAATAGACTAGTATTGCACTTGTGTGCGTTGTGAGGGCATAACGGCATAGTTCTCATATATTTAAGTATAGGATACTTATGCAAGTGCGATATGAGGTTTTGTTTTACCGATGGTACGGAAAACAGCTTCGCTCTGGATAGACCCCGCGGAATCTCATTGGTAGTATGTATATGTGTCTATGGGAGTCCGCTTCATGGTAGGTGTATTTGTTCTTAACCTGAGACTTGCATCGCTAGTACTTGCGACAATCGGTAAACTTTGGTTTTGGTCGTCCAGGGCTTTAACAGGTCTGTGTACGCCTCTTCTAGGTTTATTGAGAATCGTAGTGTATTGGATGTGATGTCAAGACGGAAGTATCACTTCAGACATATGGAGATGATGATCACGCAGGGATTCAGAACTGTTCTCTATAGTGTTGCAACCATCGGGATAATATGACAAGGTCATGATTATCCGATCCAAAGAGACTAGTTACTTGATATCTGATATGTGCTCCTACGGGTCAGACACTATTCCAGCCCCAGGCCTTGCACGTGAATCCGATACTGGATCGCAATACACAATACTACGGATAATATGCCTGATAAAGATCATATATTCCAATAAGAATATTTCTGGGGAATTGGGTAGGCATGGCACTTTCTAGAAGCCAACCTTGTCTCGTAAATCGGCAAAAACGTAGTACGAGGTACGTACGTGTTCGGATAGTCTGAAAACCATATTTACTGCCAACATATCCAGGGATCTCTTGGGTCGCTTCCCGAAGATTCACCGATGACGTATGATTCGAGCTTAATTAATCTGGGATTAATTACGGAGAGACTTTATCTTGGATAAAGTACTATTTAAAGAGAGAGAAAGATTAATTTGGAATTAATCATTAAAATAATATATTCGATATATTATTCGGAATTAGATTTCGACGCGGAATTAAAATTAGATTTTAATTCGGGCAAACGAGTTTAATTAGAATTAATTCGTTAGCGACGTGAATAGTAATTTTGCTAGGCATAATTATTTAATTAAATTCGATTTAATTACGTCGCGACGGAAGTTCGTTAATTCAGAATTAGCGAACCCGAGCCCGAGAATGTTTGCGGGCCCACTCACATTCGGAATCGAGTGGGGCCCACATGTCACATCAACCATCACATCACTAGTCAACTAATTCACTTTAGCTTGATGGGTTTAGGTGAGTTGGTTATAGTGTGTAAAACACTCCAAGTCAAAGTAAGGTGATTGACCTATACCAACCAAGGTTTGGTATATCATTTACAATTGTTTTTGAAACAATTATTATTGATTTTTGAAATCAAAATCTTGATCTTCTCTTCTCTCTCCAAGACCGAAACCTGTGACAGTTTTGGCTCTCTCATTTTCTTCATTTCTTAGCTAAATTTGTGAAGAAAAGGTGTGAAGTTTGTTGCAAAAATTCACTAGGGGCTAGCACTCTTCAAGGGATCATACAAGGTGATTAGGGAAACCAATTCAAGAGCTTGGAAAGACAAAACAAAGCTTGGAGCTTCTTCTTGTTCTTGGCCGAATCTTGGACATCTTGGTGGAGCAAATTTTTATTGATCAACGCATCCTTAAACCGATAGATGTAAGTGTGTTTCCGCCACTCTTCTTCGTTATTCATTCATGTTTCATTGTTCATTATGATCTTGGGACTAATCATAGAAACCAACACCCAGAAGAGGCGTACACAGAACTTGTTAAAGCCCTGGATGACCAAAACCAAAGTATATTGATTGTCGCATGTATTAGCGGTGCAAGTCTCAGGTTAAGACCGAATACACCTACCCTGATTCGGACTTCTATAGACACATAGTCATACTACCAATGGAATTCCGAGGGGTCTATCCAGAGCGAAGCTGTTTCCGTACCGTCGGTAAACACAACCTCCTATTACACTTGCATGAGTGTCCTATACACAAATATATGAGAACTATGATGTTATGCTCCCACAACGCGCACAAGTGCAATACTAGTCTATTCCGCATTATCGATGTCCAATCTCGATAATACTACGACTAGGGATATTTAATGATTAAACCTGTATGGATTGATACTGTCTCATATCTTCTCAATCCGGAACTAATCATATGGACCTTTTATCATTTATATATCTTGGTAATCTAATAAAAATGATAAAAGAGAAATTTCCTTTGTCACATAGTTAATTTGTACAACAACACCATGATCTGTACAAATAGTGATGCTATGGGCCATAACTGTCCAACAATCTCCACTTGGTCAATAGCCAATCACTCAAGTGTCCTACACCCGAACTATGTACGGTTCGCTCAAACTTCTGCTGATGAATGCTTTCGTCAGTGGATTTGCAGGGTTATCATCTGATGCGATTTATTCGATCATCACATCGCCACGATGTATGATCCGAACGAATCAGATGAATATTTGAAGTATATATTTGGATCGTTGATGAGACCATTAATTCTTTAGCCTGTGATGTAGCCTAGCTCAGCTGCTAACAGAACTATTCCTAATCTGATTAGGATTATTATCGATCCAAAAGGCTTCTATTGTTGCCTCAACTGCAACAATAATCCACTTTTGTTGTTTATTCGGTAACAGTATCTTGCTTGGAAGATTTCCAGCTCACTGTCAGCTGCAGCAATAATCCACTTTTGTTGTTTATTTGGTAACAGTATCTTGCTTGGAAGATTTCCAGCTCACTATTCTGTTATTCAAACTTTATAGTACCGTTATTGCGACTTATAGTCGTTTTTATCGGTTTGGAAACTTGCAGCAGTGAACCCAGTCACTTCAAGTTCTCCTTCTCCATAGATTAAGACAGCATCCTTAGTTCCTCTAAGATACTAAATGATTTTCTTAACATCAATCCATGACTATCACTTGGATTGGCCCGATTATGGCTCCAGATGCTCAAAGTATATGAGACACCAGGTCGCGTACGTTTCTTTCAATGTACGATTTCTCGGAGAGTACTAAAAACTTTTAGATCTATCCCAGTAGATCTTTATTCCTAGAATAAAGGTTGTTTCTCCCACGAATTCTACGGAGAATTTTCATGAAAGCCAAGCTTTCACCGATTTTATTATTGGAATATCATTTCCAAGAAATGACATGTTATCATTTTTTTAGGGCATTCACTGACAGTGCGCTCCCACTAACCTCCTCATATACACAAGAATCATTTTCGTTTTGAATTAAATCATATACCACTATGATTACATCAAAACGATAATTCCAAGAACGATATGCTTACTTCAATAAATCCATGGATCGAATTAACTTACAAACCTTGTTTGCTCGTTTTGGTACGAAAAACCGTCAGGATATTCTAAACATCCTCCAAAAGGTTTCCATTAAGGAAAGCGGTTTTGGCATTCAGCTGCCATATTTCATAAACGAAATATGCAACTTCAGCAAGCATTGTCCAAATGGATTTAACCATGGCAACAGGTAAAGGTTTCGTCGTAATCGACACAATGTTGATAACGATACCTTTTCGCTACAAGCCTAGCTTAGTACGTTGGTATGTTGCCTTCCATGTAAGTCTTCCTTGAAGACTTATATAGTACCAATAGGCACAATGCCTTCCGGTACATCAACTAGTATCCAAACTTGGTTGGTATACATGGAATCCATTTCGGACATCATGGCACTTTGCCATAATGGGGAGTCGATACCTTGTATCACTTCCTCATACGTATTCGGTTCGTATTCCTCAATAAGATTGACATCTTTATGAGGTGAGATCAGAAACCCATACCTCCCAGGTTGTTTTCTTACTGTAGGACACAGAAATCGGCGACGTTGTTCTAGGCTCGCGGCCTAGTTGGGAGTACGGAGTAGCCCGCGGGGGAACTAAACCGGAGAAATAACATGGAGTCGCCACCCGGTGTGAACCGGGACAAATATTTAAGGCCGCACTCACCCCTCGCAAGGGAAGACCTCAAACTGTTGGGTTCGGAATGGTCCCTTACTTATGTCACTTGTAATGGTATGATTTTTACAATAAACTAACCGAATCTACTCAACATGTATGCTCAAAGGTAGCCTACACCTAAGTTCGCATGCATAATAATAATAATGAAACGTATATCTAAGTTCGCATACTTCAAAGTAAGTTGTCATTGTTGGACATTATGACCCATAGCGTCACTATTTGCACAGATCATTGTGTTGTTGTAGCAAATTAACTATGTGACAAAGAAATTGCACTCTCATCATTTGTGATTAGATCACCATAGATATATAAATGAAGAGAGGTCCCTATGATTAGTACCTGGACTGAGAATGATATGAGACAGTATCAGTCCGAAGGTTTAATCATTAAATATCCCTAGCCGTAGTATTATCGAGACTGGACATCGATAATGCGGAATAGGCTAGTATTGCACTTGTGCGCGTTTGTGAGGGCACAACGGCATAGTTCTCATATATATAAGTATTGGATACTTATGCAAGTGCGATAGGAGTCGTGTTTCACCGACGGTACGGGAAACAGCTTCGCTCTGGATAGACCCCTCGGAATCCCATTGGTATTATGACTATGTGTCTATGGGAGGCCGAAATCAAGGTAGGTGTGTATGGTCTTAACCTGAGACTTAACATCGCTAATACTTATGATAATCGATAGACTTTGGTCTTGGTGGTAGGGGACTTTAAACGGGTTCTGAGTACACCACTTCTGGGTTTATCAGAGAGTCGTAGAGTATTGGGTGTGATGTCAAGAGGGAAGTATCACTTCAGTCATATTGGAGATGATGTCACGCAGGATACGGTATTAGTGCTCTTAAGTGCTGCGCGGCCATCGGGATATTATGACAAGGTCATGTATATCCGATTATAGAGACTAGTTACCAGACATCCGACATGTGCTTCGTACGGGGCAGACACTTATCCAGCCCCAGGCCTAGCACGTGACTATCCGATACTGGGCCGATATGCACAATACAATCGTATATTACGCTTGATACAGATCTTAATATTCTTATGAGAATATGTCCGGAGAATTGGAAGACTTGGTGCTTTGCTAGGAGTCGACCTTGTCTCGTAAATCGGTAGAACATAGTACTTGGTACGTACGTGATTCGGATAACCCGACGACCGTATTTACTGCCAACATATCCGGGGATCTCATGGGTCGCTTCCCAAAGATTCACCGATGACGTATGACTCGCACTTATATTAATCTGGGATTAATATGATGAGAGAGAGAATTAATCTGGGATTAATTTCGGAGACACTTTATCTAGGATAAAATATCAATTGAAGAGAGAGAAACATTGATTTGGAATTAATCGAGGAATTAATATATTTGATATATTAAACGAAATTAGATTTCGACGCGGAATTAAAATTAGATTTTAATTCGGGCGAGCGAATTAATTTAGAATTAATTCGTTAGCGACGTGAATAATAATTCCGCTAGGCGTAATTATTTAATTCTCGTCGCGACGGAAATTAGTTAATTCGGAATTAGCGAATTTGGGCCCGAAAGTGTTTGCGGACACATTCGTATTTTGAAACGGGTGGAATCCGCAAATCACATCGCGATATATCTCATTACTTGACACGAATAGATGATGGATGTATCTAGACACCTTTGAGGGATGATACATTGTCTCTATTCTCAATGTGAGGTAATGATGGCAAATCATGAATTTTCCTTTGGAGGAAAACCTTTCACGGTTTTTGAAGGGTTTTTAATTAAAATCATCATTTTTTGTATTTGATACATGATTGCTTTTCATTTGGCTTCTCACGTTTTTAGTGAAACAAAAAAAAGACAAGAAAATTGAAAGGGCAAACTCCCTCCTCTTCTTCTCCTCTCTTCTCTCACGCCATTTCTGGTTTTCAAGGGGCAGTGAACTGCCGAAGAGAACAAAAGGAAATGGAGGGAAGCAAGTGTGTTTTGTGGCAAAACAAGAGTGCTAGCACACTCCGGGATCATGCCAAGGTGATAAGGGAAGTATACCCATGAGCAAGGAACGTTTTGATGAAGCTTGGAGCTCGTTTTTCTTGATCAAAATGGAGCAAAACCGAAGCACAAACTGCTGCAGTGGGCGCACATGAGCAGTGGGCAGTGAGCAAAATTTCAGTTCGTTTTTGTTGCCAAATCGTCTCTCAACCGCTCAATGTAAGTATTCCGCACTTAAATCGTTGTATTTGCTTATGATTCATGCTTGAGTTTTGATCTTGGGACCTCTAGAAACTCCAACAGTCATAACGGCAAACACGCAATAACATACAATCATCACACAAGCATGCTCAATTATCTAATGCGGAAAATAAATAAGAATCTAAGCATAAATATAGATTAAATCCCGAATATGATATAAAACAACATAATCATGCATAAAGAAAGAAACTTCTATCGACTAAATCATGCTTAAGATAAATAACATACTAACAACCTAATCATGCTCAAATACAATGTTGGATGAAACGAAATACGTGTGTCTCTTAAGTAGTACATGGCATTGTATCCCGAGTACATGGCATTGTATGGGCGTGTGGGCCTCTCTTGGTGGGCTAGGTGTTGTGTTGGTTTGGTGAGTGGGTTTGGGCTAAGGTTAAATGGTTCTGGGTTTTTTAGGCCAAAGGTGCTTTAAAACGGAGGTCCAACGAGCGAGGTTGGAGCTAAACAAGCGAGTAAAATTCGATAAAGTACTGATTTCCATCTTTTCCCTTCCGTCGTCCGTTTCCCGCGGCTTCCGCGACTTAAAAGGTAGTGCCTCCAAATGAGACTCATCATCGGGATTTATATGCAAAAATGCAGTGCCTACAGTCGCCCCCACTTTGATGGGACTTATGTAACGTGCAACAGTGACAATCCTATCAAAGTTATGCAATGCATTTTCACTTACCTGGCTCGCCAGCTGCCGCTTGACTTGCCATACCTCGAACTGAGCTGATGACGCAGTGGACCTCGATCCTGGGACGCATCCCAATAACTGCAACCGACAACGGGGGCCTCGACCCTGGGACGCATCCCAATACCCTGACAATGTGGGTCACGACCCTGGGATGCATCCCCAAATCTAATGATGCAGTGGGCCTCGACCCTATGATGCATCCCAATAACTGCAATCGACAACGGGGGCCTCGACCCTGGGACGCATCACAATACCGCTGAAAAAATGGGCCTCAACCCTGGGACGCTTCCCAATAACTAATGATGCAGTGGGCCTCGACCCTGGGACGCATCCCAATAACTACAACCGATAACGGGGGCCTCGACCCTGGGACGCATCCCAATTTCGCTGAAAATGTGGGCCTCGACCCTGGGATGAATCCCAATACCGCTGAAAAAATGGGCCTCGACCCCGGGACGTATCCCAATACTGAAACTGATGATGATGTAGGCCTCAACCCTGGGACGCATCCCCAAACTGCTGATGATGATGTGGGCCTCAACCCTGAGTGTCATACCCGGCAAAGCTGATACTGATGTGGATGTGTCTCCGTACCCAGAGTGTCATACCCGGCAAAGCTGATACGATGCTAATGTGGGCCTCGCCCCCAGAGTGCCATACCCGGCAAAACTGATACTGATGCTAATGTGGGCCTCGCCCCTAGAGTGCCATACCCGAAAAAGTTGATAAGGATGTGGATGTGTCTCTGTATCCGGAGTGTCGCAGTAATATCTCCATACCTGAAGTGCCGTACCTGGCAAACTAAACCTCATACCCGAAGTGTCGCTGTTGCGTCTCCATACCTAGAGTGCCGCAGTGATATCTCTATACCCGGAGTGTCGTACCTGGCAAAACTGATACTGGTGTCTCCATACCCGGAGAGCCATACCCGGAGTGCCGTACCTGGCGAAACTGATCTGATGTCTCCATACCAGGAGTGACGTACCTGGAAAAACTGATCTGATATCTCCATACCGGAGTGCCGTACATGGGAAAACTGATCTGATGTCTCCATACCTGGAGTGCCATACATGGCAAAACTGTTCTGATGTCTCCATACCCGGAGTGCCGTACCTGGCAAAAATGATCTGATGTCTCCATACCCGAAGTGCCGTACCTGGCAAAACTGTTCTGATGTCTCCATACCCGGAGTGCCATACCCGGAAAAACTGTTATTGATGATGATGTGGGCCTCACCCCCAGATTGCCATACCTGGCAAGACTGCTACTGATGCTAATGTGGGCCTCACCCCCAGATTGCCATACCCGGCAAGACTCCTACTGATACTAATGTGGGCCTCGCCCCCAGATTGCCGTACCCGGCAAGACTGATACTGATAATGATGTGGGCCTCTCCCCTAGATTGCCATACCCGGCAAGACTGCTACTGATGCTAATGTGGGCCTCGACCCTGGGACTCATCCCCGAAACTGACACTGATTCATTTCTGAAAAAGATACTGATTCATTTCTGAAACTGATAATGATTCATTCCTTAAACTATACTGTTACTGTTTCTGATTGGTTTGCCTTTTCCACTTTCTCCTTTTTTATTCATTGAAACCTGTGAATACAAAACAAAACACAAAAAAAATGCAAGTGCGTTACGTGTATGCATGCATGTATGAATGAATTTTCTATTCCGTCGGGTTCGATCTTCTGCCAGTTCTCCCGGTGTCTTTTGCCTATAGCTGTCTTTGGTCGCCCCCTGGGCTTGCTTACAGTTTCTTCATGCTGGTTATTTTCTGGTGATTGTTTAGCTTTCTTTTATCTCATGGCTCGTTGTATCTCTGATTCACAATGTGGTAGACTGGTCGTCCCCAGACTTGATTTACTTTTTGCTCTTCATTGTTTGCACTAGGCCAAGATGAACCACATGGTGGGGCCTTCCATTTCATTATACTATATCATATACTATGAAATAGTCCCAATAGTTATACATATCATTGTCCTCAAAGAATGCTCAGTAATGAAACCAGAGAACTTTCAAAACACCCAATGCAACTCAAATCCAAGTCTTTGAATAAATGATCTAAATCAGACTCAAAGTGTGTGTGTGTGCAAAGGTTCTTTCACAGCTTAATCCTTAGGTAAGCTAACTCGATGATTTCGTTTCAAAAATTGGGATCGATGGGTCAAACCAACCTAGATGTCTCAGTTATGCTCTGCAATTGCTTTTTTGTGCTCAATGTGATATGTTTTTTTTTCTTCTGCTTTGTCTCTCTCTTTTTTCTTTTCATTTTTGAACTTCATTCTTTTTCTTCTTTTTTTTTTCAACGCACCTACCCTTTAAGGTAGCATTTCTCCTCATGGTGGTCCTAATACTCGCCCATGGGTAGCTTCACGCTTATCGGTTATAGGTGGTTTATTTTTTCTTTAGAGACTTTTCTTTCATTTTCAACCATGCCACACATCATAACATAAGCAAATCAAGATAGACATCTAAGCAAACGGTCATTCACTGACTTACAATTTCTTCAACTAGTCACTTTACTAGCTACTCAGGTTTTCACTGCTAAGAATCATAATCAAGTGCTTACGAGTCTAACATAGATCAATTACTCAAATCATCAGATAAAAGCACGTCAAGAGTTTATCGTTTCTAAGATTTCACCCTAAAGCAAACAATTTCATCATCAGACTTATGTCTAACTATCAAGGACTAAAAACAAACAACAAATTTTTTCTTTTTCTTTTTTTTTTCTTTCTTTTTTTTTTCTTTTTTTTTTCTCTTTTTTTTTTCTTTTTTTTTTGAAGGCCCCCCAATGGTCTTTCTATCTTTGCCGTAAGGTTTTCGGTTTCTCGATTTCATTTTCCTCGCTATCCATGTTTGCTAAACTCTTTTTGACAAATCTTTTTTTTCTCTAACCCAACGGATATCTATGATGGCTTTTAAGACACAGGGTTAACATGATGCGTGTATGCATGAGGTGCATGCGATGTATGAGATATAATATGCATGTGGTTATCAAAAGCATAAAGGGGCAGCTTCTATAGGATATACAACTATGGTTCTCATGCTGGTTTATGGGAGTGTGGACAAAGGCTCTCGCTGACGAAGGATTGTCCACAACTAGGACTCCCCACTCAAGGGTTCAAGCAACCAAGTGAACGCACCTTTTTAATACCTTACGGTACGTGCCAACGAGTTATGGTGTGTGACCACTAGAGACACGATTAACTAAAGCACAAATCACAACGAGTTAACCCCTTTCAACCCACTATAGACACGGTTAACTAAAGCACAAATCATAAACATCACAATACATTATTTCGGGGCCAATTCTCTATCCCCAGTGGAGTCGCCAGACTGTAGGACACAGAAATCGGCGACGCTGTTTTAGGCTCGCGGCCTAGTTAGGAGTACGGAGTAGCCCGCGGGGGAACTAAACTGGAGAAATAACATGGAGTCGCCACCCGGTGTGAACCGGGACAAAGATTTAAGGCCGCACTCACCCCTCGCAAGGGAAGACCTCAAACCGTTGGGTTCGGAATGGTCCCTTACTTATGTCACTTGTAATGATATGATTTGTGCAATAAACTAACCGAATCTACTCAACATGTATGCTCAAAGGTAGCCTACACCTAAGTTCGCATGCATAATAATAATAATGAAACCTATATCTAAGTTCGCATACTTCAAAGTAAGTTGTCATAACGGCAAACACGCAATAACATACAATCATCACACAAGCATGCTCAATTATCTAATGCGGAAAATAAATAAGAATCTAAGCATAAATATAGATTAAATCCCTAATATGATATAAAACAACCTAATCATGCATAAAGAAAGAAACTTCTATCGACTAAATCATGCTTAAGATAAATAACATGCTAACAACCTAATCATGCTCGAATACAATGTTGGATGAAACGAAATACGTGTGTCTCTTAAGTAGTACGTGGCATTGTATCCCGAGTACAAACCGCACTACCGTCCATTCGGATTCGGCTACGGAATTTACGTCCGGGTTTCCATCCGATATACCACCAAAGAGAACACATATTCCGCTCATCCAGAATTCACATCATGCCTCAATAAACGACTCTCATGCGATAATATATTAAAATAAATAAAAGGAACGAAAGATAATAAATAAAGAAGGTGCCCTCAGGTCTAACCTCTTTTGTCGTCTCTCGAAAGCGCGTTACACGGCCGTCGGAAGGGTTGATGTTCCGCAACTTTTCTGGTTCACTAATCCAATGTTTTTCCTCGTTGTTTCACTGTCTGGGCTGCTGTTTTCACTCTGTTTCGCTGCTATTTGTGTTTTATTTTTTGGTCGCTGTTTTTGGTAATTTAGGGGACTGTTTTGGCGTGTTTGGAAGGGTATTAGGCTGCTGTTTTATTCGGTTTTGAAGGGGGATTCTGAGCAGTTTGTTGTGCAGTTTTAGGGTATTTTCTGGACAGTTTTAAGGGCTATTTATGTGGCAATTTACTTGCAGTGCAGTGGGTTATGTCTCGGTAATTTGATGAGCTGAACAATGGGCAGTTTAGGCGTGAGTCGGAGCAGTTTGTGGAGGGCTGAATGGGAGTGAGTGGGAGCAATTTGTGTGAAGGTGTGGGCGTGGAGTTGTCTGTGTTTGAAGGCTTTGAATGTATGCTTGTGGCGTGGATTGAAGGCGAGGCAGCAACATGATAAAGGGGCAGGTGGCGTTGAGTGTAGGGATATGGGTTGGTGCGTGAATGGAGTTGTTTGTTGAGGGTCGTGGCTTTTGTTTTGTGACGTGAGTGTTAAAAGGGGGCAGATGGCGTGAGTGTATGCTTGCTCCAAGGTTTGTTACGTGAGTGGAGGGGCTAATGAGGTTGTGGCAGTGCGTGAATTGGCTACGAGTGAATGGACTGGTCGTTTGCGTGAGTGATGAACTAGGGTTTATTTATTTTGTTTGTGATTTTTTTGTGAGAATATGTGTTCGTGTATGAGTGGACTTTGAGCCGTGTATAGTTGGGTTTTCGGTGGAAGTTTTAGGTTTTTGTTTGTGATGTCTACTGAGTGGTGGAGAGGAAGAGGAGGGAGACCATTAGGGTTTTTGTATTTTCTTTATATAACAGTGCATGTTAGGGTTTGGTATGGGATTTTGAAAGGAAACAAATCAAGTAAATGGGGATGTCTTTTATTTAGTTTATTAAAGGAAATGAATAATTGTAATTGGTGGGGAATTTTATTAAATTGGTGAGTGAATTATTTAATTTGATTTTAATTTGGATTTGATTTAGTTGGATGTAATTTTAGGGGCTATGGGCGTGTGGGCCTCTCTTGGTGGGCTAGGTGTTGTGTTGGTTTGGTGAGTGGGTTGGGCTAAGGTTAAATGGTTCTGGGTTTTTTAGGCCAAAGGTGCTTTAAAACGGAGGTCCAACGAGCGAGGTTGGAGCTAAACAAGCGAGTAAAATTCGATAAAGTACTGATTTCCATCTTTTCCCTTCCGTCGTCCGTTTCCCGCGGCTTCCGCGACTTAAAAGGTAGTGCCTCCAAATGAGACTCATCATCATCGGGATTTATATGCAAAAATGCAGTGCCTACAGTCGCCCCCACTTTGATGGGACTTATGTAACGTGCAACAGTGACAATCCTATCAAGTTATGCAATGCATTTTCACTTACCTGGCTCGCCAGCTGCCGCTTGACTTGCCATACCTCGAACTGAGCTGATGACGCAGTGGACCTCGATCCTGGGACGCATCCCAATAACTGCAACCGACAACGGGGGCCTCGACCCTGGGACGCATCCCAATACCCTGACAATGTGGGTCACGACCCTGGGATGCATCCCCAAATCTAATGATGCAGTGGGCCTCGACCCTATGATGCATCCCAATAACTGCAATCGACAACGGGGGCCTCGACCTGGGACGCATCACAATACCGCTGAAAAAATGGGCCTCAACCCTGGGACGCTTCCCAATAACTAATGATGCAGTGGGCCTCGACCCTGGGACGCATCCCAATACTACAACCGATAACGGGGGCCTCGACCCTGGGACGCATCCCAATTTCGCTGAAAATGTGGGCCTCGACCCTGGGATGAATCCCAATACCGCTGAAAAAATGGGCCTCGACCCCGGGACGTATCCCAATACTGAAACTGATGATGATGTAGGCCTCAACCCTGGGACGCATCCCCAAACTGCTGATGATGATGTGGGCCTCAACCCTGAGTGTCATACCCGGCAAAGCTGATACTGATGTGGATGTGTCTCCGTACCCAGAGTGTCATACCCGGCAAAGCTGATACGATGCTAATGTGGGCCTCGCCCCCAGAGTGCCATACCCGGCAAAACTGATACTGATGCTAATGTGGGCCTCGCCCCTAGAGTGCCATACCCGAAAAAGTTGATAAGGATGTGGATGTGTCTCTGTATCCGGAGTGTCGCAGTAATATCTCCATACCTGAAGTGCCGTACCTGGCAAACTAAACCTCATACCCGAAGTGTCGCTGTTGCGTCTCCATACCTAGAGTGCCGCAGTGATATCTCTATACCCGGAGTGTCGTACCTGGCAAAACTGATACTGGTGTCTCCATACCCGGAGAGCCATACCCGGAGTGCCGTACCTGGCGAAACTGATCTGATGTCTCCATACCAGGAGTGACGTACCTGGAAAAACTGATCTGATATCTCCATACCGGAGTGCCGTACATGGGAAAACTGATCTGATGTCTCCATACCTGGAGTGCCATACATGGCAAAACTGTTCTGATGTCTCCATACCCGGAGTGCCGTACCTGGCAAAAATGATCTGATGTCTCCATACCCGAAGTGCCGTACCTGGCAAAACTGTTCTGATGTCTCCATACCCGGAGTGCCATACCCGGAAAAACTGTTATTGATGATGATGTGGGCCTCACCCCCAGATTGCCATACCTGGCAAGACTGCTACTGATGCTAATGTGGGCCTCACCCCCAGATTGCCATACCCGGCAAGACTCCTACTGATACTAATGTGGGCCTCGCCCCCAGATTGCCGTACCCGGCAAGACTGATACTGATAATGATGTGGGCCTCTCCCCTAGATTGCCATACCCGGCAAGACTGCTACTGATGCTAATGTGGGCCTCGACCCTGGGACTCATCCCCGAAACTGACACTGATTCATTTCTGAAAAAGATACTGATTCATTTCTGAAACTGATAATGATTCATTCCTTAAACTATACTGTTACTGTTTCTGATTGGTTTGCCTTTTCCACTTTCTCCTTTTTTATTCATTGAAACCTGTGAATACAAAACAAAACACAAAAAAAATGCAAGTGCGTTACGTGTATGCATGCATGTATGAATGAATTTTCTATTCCGTCGGGTTCGATCTTCTGCCAGTTCTCCCGGTGTCTTTTGCCTATAGCTGTCTTTGGTCGCCCCCTGGCTTGCTTACAGTTTCTTCATGCTGGTTATTTTCTGGTGATTGTTTAGCTTTCTTTTATCTCATGGCTCGTTGTATCTCTGATTCACAATGTGGTAGACTGGTCGTCCCCAGACTTGATTTACTTTTTGCTCTTCATTGTTTGCACTAGGCCAAGATGAACCACATGGTGGGGCCTTCCATTTCATTATACTATATCATATACTATGAAATAGTCCCAATAGTTATACATATCATTGTCCTCAAAGAATGCTCAGTAATGAAACCAGAGAACTTTCAAAACACCCAATGCAACTCAAATCCAAGTCTTTGAATAAATGATCTAAATCAGACTCAAAGTGTGTGTGTGTGCAAAGGTTCTTTCACAGCTTAATCCTTAGGTAAGCTAACTCGATGATTTCGTTTCAAAAATTGGGATCGATGGGTCAAACCAACCTAGATGTCTCAGTTATGCTCTGCAATTGCTTTTTTGTGCTCAATGTGATATGTTTTTTTTTCTTCTGCTTTGTCTCTCTCTTTTTTCTTTTCATTTTTGAACTTCATTCTTTTTCTTCTTTTTTTTTTTTCTTTTTTTTTTTTTCAACGCACCTACCCTTTAAGGTAGCATTTCTCCTCATGGTGGTCCTAATACTCGCCCATGGGTAGCTTCACGCTTATCGGTTATAGGTGGTTTATTTTTTCTTTAGAGACTTTTCTTTCATTTTCAACCATGCCACACATCATAACATAAGCAAATCAAGATAGACATCTAAGCAAACGGTCATTCACTGACTTACAATTTCTTCAACTAGTCACTTTACTAGCTACTCAGGTTTTCACTGCTAAGAATCATAATCAAGTGCTTACGAGTCTAACATAGATCAATTACTCAAATCATCAGATAAAAGCACGTCAAGAGTTTATCGTTTCTAAGATTTCACCCTAAAGCAAACAATTTCATCATCAGACTTATGTCTAACTATCAAGGACTAAAAACAAACAACAAATTTTTTCTTTTTTTTTTTTTTTTTTCTTCTTTCTTTTTTTTTTTTTCTTTTTTTTTTTTTCTCTTTTTTTTTTCTTTTTTTTTTGAAGGCCCCCCAAATGGTCTTTCTATCTTTGCCGTAAGGTTTTCGGTTTCTCGATTTCATTTTCCTCGCTATCCATGTTTGCTAAACTCTTTTTGACAAATCTTTTTTTTCTCTAACCCAACGGATATCTATGATGGCTTTTAAGACACAGGGTTAACATGATGCGTGTATGCATGAGGTGCATGCGATGTATGAGATATAATATGCATGTGGTTATCAAAAGCATAAAGGGGCAGCTTCTATAGGATATACAACTATGGTTCTCATGCTGGTTTATGGGAGTGTGGACAAAGGCTCTCGCTGACGAAGGATTGTCCACAACTAGGACTCCCCACTCAAGGGTTCAAGCAACCAAGTGAACGCACCTTTTTAATACCTTACGGTACGTGCCAACGAGTTATGGTGTGTGACCACTAGAGACACGATTAACTAAAGCACAAATCACAACGAGTTAAACCCCTTTCAACCCACTATAGACACGGTTAACTAAAGCACAAATCATAAACATCACAATACATTATTTCGGGGCCAATTCTCTATCCCCAGTGGAGTCGCCAGACTGTAGGACACAGAAATCGGCGACGCTGTTTTAGGCTCGCGGCCTAGTTAGGAGTACGGAGTAGCCCGCGGGGGAACTAAACTGGAGAAATAACATGGAGTCGCCACCCGGTGTGAACCGGGACAAAGATTTAAGGTCGCACTCACCCCTCGCAAGGGAAGACCTCAAACCGTTGGGTTCGGAATGGTCCCTTACTTATGTCACTTGTAATGGTATGATTTGTGCAATAAACTAACCGAATCTACTCAACATGTATGCTCAAAGGTAGCCTACACCTAAGTTCGCATGCATAATAATAATAATGAAACCTATATCTAAGTTCGCATACTTCAAAGTAAGTTGTCATAACGGCAAACACGCAATAACATACAATCATCACACAAGCATGCTCAATTATCTAATGTGGAAAAGAAATAAGAATCTAAGCATAAATATAGATTAAATCCCTAATATGATATAAAACAGCCTGATCATGCATAAAGAAAGAAACTTCTATCGACTAAATCATGCTTAAGATAAATAACATGATAACAACCTAATCATGCTCGAATACAATGTTGGATGAAACGAAATACGTGTGTCTCTTAAGTAGTACATGGCATTGTATCCCGAGTACAAACCGCACTACCGTCCATTCGGATTCGGCTACGGAATTTACGTCCGAGTTTCCATCCGATATACCACCAAAGAGAACACATATTCCGCTCATCCAGAATTCACATCATGCCTCAATAAACGACTCTCATGCGATAATATATTAAAATAAATAAAAGGAACGAAAGATAATAAATAAAGAAGGTGCCCTCAGGTCCAACCTCTTTTGTCGTCTCTCGAAAGCGCGTTACACGGCCGTCGGAAGGGTTGATGTTCCGCAACTTTTCTGGTTCACTAATCCAATGTTTTTCCTCGTTGTTTCACTGTCTGGGCTGCTGTTTTCACTCTGTTTCGCTGCTATTTGTGTTTTATTTTTTGGTCGCTGTTTTTGGTAATTTAGGGGACTGTTTTGGCGTGTTTGGAAGGGTATTAGGCTGCTGTTTTATTCGGTTTTGAGGGGGATTCTGAGCAGTTTGTTGTGCAGTTTTAGGGTATTTTCTGGACAGTTTTAAGGGCTATTTATGTGGCAATTTACTTGCAGTGCAGTGGGTTATGTCTCGGTAATTTGATGAGCTGAACAATGGGCAGTTTAGGCGTGAGTCGGAGCAGTTTGTGGAGGGCTGAATGGGAGTGAGTGGGAGCAATTTGTGTGAAGGTGTGGGCGTGGAGTTGTCTGTGTTTGAAGGCTTTGAATGTATGCTTGTGGCGTGGATTGAAGGCGAGGCAGCAACATGATAAAGGGGCAGGTGGCGTTGAGTGTAGGGATATGGGTTGGTGCGTGAATGGAGTTGTTTGTTGAGGGTCGTGGCTTTTGTTTTGTGACGTGAGTGTTAAAAGGGGGCAGATGGCGTGAGTGTATGCTTGCTCCAAGGTTTGTTACGTGAGTGGAGGGGCTAATGAGGTTGTGGCAGTGCGTGAATTGGCTACGAGTGAATGGACTGGTCGTTTGCGTGAGTGATGAACTAGGGTTTATTTATTTTGTTTGTGATTTTTTTGTGAGAATATGTGTTCGTGTATGAGTGGACTTTGAGCCGTGTATAGTTGGGTTTTCGGTGGAAGTTTTAGGTTTTTGTTTGTGATGTCTACTGAGTGGTGGAGAGGAAGAGGAGGGAGACCATTAGGGTTTTTGTATTTTCTTTATATAACAGTGCATGTTAGGGTTTGGTATGGGATTTTGAAAGGAAACAAATCAAGTAAATGGGGATGTCTTTTATTTAGTTTATTAAAGGAAATGAATAATTGTAATTGGTGGGGAATTTTATTAAATTGGTGAGTGAATTATTTAATTTGATTTTAATTTGGATTTGATTTAGTTGGATGTAATTTTAGGGGCTATGGGCGTGTGGGCCTCTCTTGGTGGGCTAGGTGTTGTGTTGGTTTGGTGAGTGGGTTTGGGCTAAGGTTAAATGGTTCTGGGTTTTTTAGGCCAAAGGTGCTTTAAAACGGAGGTCCAACGAGCGAGCTTGTAGCTAAACAAGCGAGTAAAATTCGACAAAGTACTGATTTCCATCTTTTCCCTTCCGACGTCCGTTTCCCGCGGCTTCCGCGACTTAAAAGGTAGTGCCTCCAAATGAGACTCATCATCGGGATTTATATGCAAAAATGCAGTGCCTACACTTACTCTCTCCGACTTACGCGGTTCTTGTGTATTCAAAGATTATTGGTTTAGTTTCATCCTTGATGAACTATTTGTGTTCCATTAACGAATTGGTGCCTGGAATAGTATTACTCCGATTTTCATCGAGTTTTACTTTCCTCCCACTTACTACTGCTTATAGATATTCCTCTTAGGAAAACCGCATGGAGAGCAACAATTACATTGTTCTCTTGTGAGTTGTATAAGTAATATACTTTGGTTTCCCTAGGATAACCTATAATTAGGCACTTATCCGATTTGGGTTCTAGTTTGGTATCATCCAAACATATGCCTAGCATTCCCAAATCTTAAGGAATAAGAAAACCCAGTTTCTTTCCTGTTCGTATCTAATATGAAGTCTGTCAAACAGATTTTATGGAACCTTATTCAAAATAAGTTTTGCACTGTTAATGTGTATCCTTTGAAGGAAATGGTAGCTTAGAGCGACTCATGATTAACCTTATCATGTCCAACAAAATTCGGTTTCTCTGTACGGACACACCGTCAAATTGACGTGTTCTGGGAGGAGTCCTTATTGAAAGAATACTATACTCTTTCAAGTATTAGAGAAACTTATTGCTTAAGTATTTTCATCATGGTCTAACCGTGAGGGTTTCAATACTATAGCCGATCTGTTTGTCTATTTCATGTCGAAACTCTTTGAATTCATCCAAAGTTTCCGATTTATGTTTCAAAAGAAACACATAACCATAACGCGATGCCACATCCGTAAAGGTCACGAAATATTCATATCCACCTCTAGCCTAGCTAGACATGGGCCCACTTACGTCACTATGAACAAGGGCTAACAGATCGGTGGCAGTTACACTTTTACCAAGTAAAAGGTGTTTTAGGCATTTTGCCCAATAAACTAGATTCATAGACATTATTTGAATAGAATCAAATTCGTCCTAGTATCGAATCTTCAAAAGTGTGGATATATGAGTCTTGTTTAATTGTGTCTCAGACAACAATGCCATTATTAAGTCTCAACTGATTTACTCAGTTTGAGCTATTAGTTTGTCATGTTATACGTTTGAGATTTATTTATATTCAAAATATAAATATTGTTATTCACATCTAATGTGTTTATCTCAATATCATCTTTATAAAATAAAACACTTTAGTGTTCTAGAATATAAAGGTATACCCGCAACGGGTTAAACCCTGATATAGAAATAATGTTTCTAGTCAAACTAGTTACATTTAACAGTTTCCTAATTTAAGTACACACCCGAAGGGTAGTTCCTAAACTTAAGTTTCTATGGTTAAAACAGTGACTGTCGTCCCGTTTCCGATTCGCAGATAAATCTCAACTGAAGTCAGTATCCTGCTTACAGCAGATACTGCACACCAGTACATATTTATGTACCACATTTAGTATCTAAAATCCAATTTTAATACTAGTAGTGAACATGTTTATGACAAACATATTTGAAGTCGGAGCCTTGCACCGTCTTCAATTCCTTCATGTCTGCCTTGTCCATACGGCAGTCATACTTCCAGTGACCCTGTTTGCCACAGTTTAGTCAGACATCTTGGGATATGTCCTTTGTCTACCCAGAAGATTATAATGACTTTGCCTTTGCCCCTTTTCCACACCCCAGAAGCCTTTAGCCAAGCCTTGGCCTTCTAGAATATCGAAGTAAGATGCGCCTTGCGCTTCTTGCCCTATTGCAAACTTTGGCTTTGTCTCCTTGAGAATAGCCATTAACTCTCCAAGAGTTTTCTATTGCAATTTGTACTTCTAAGATCTAATAATAGATCTATGAAGATCCTTCAATTTCATTATCATACTATAAGGATTTAATCCTTAGTTCTGATTAAGAAATTAATGAGTCTATTTGGCAAGGATAACGGATCAAGCACTAAAGTTATCATCACATGAATCTTCCAAAGATCATGCTCTACTGTTTGCTCAACTCCGGGCTTAGGCCCAAGATGTTATTCTATCAAATAGAATAACTTCTCAGTTTTCAGGACTATCCTGATTCATTATTCCCAATTTGAAAATTAAAGTCGTTTAAATACATTTTCACCCAGGATTATGTTTTAAACACTAATCTTTCATTTATCTTGATTGCTATAGTCCAACTATCCAATCAACGATTTTAGGTACTATTGATTATAATGATTACTATAGTCTAACTGTATAATCAACTATAATTTAATAGGTTAAATTCAATTATATTGATTACTATAATCCAATTATAAAATCAAATATTAATTGAAATTAGTTAATTCAAATATATTGATTACTATAATCCAATTATATAATCAACTATAAATGAATTAGTTTGAATACAGTCCAACTGTTTAATTAAAACAACATTAAATATTAGTCCAACAAATATATTAATTTATTTGAAGAAAAATTGAAATGAGCGCGTATGGTAAGTGACTAAACGAATATTGCAAATTTAATACTTGCCTCCCACTATTTTTCGGCGAGCGTCTAACCCTCTGTTGAGTACTCGGGAAACCTTGTTTCCTAGTGGGCTAGGATCCCGTTAAATAACACACCATCTTGACTTTGGCCAACAAATTATATGATAATTAACTAGGTAGATCTCTAAGATCAATTGGATCCCATCCAATTCCTAGATCCAGTAGGTGGACATCTAAGTCCGAAACATATATCTTATATATGCGAATATATCCAATATATTGGGCAGAACCCATAATTAGCCCACTGAATTTTTATCCGACATCTCAATAGCCTATCAAACTTTTATTTTCACCCTTTAGCCCACTGAACTTTTAAAAACGGTGTAACAAACCCATTTAATGTAACGACGTTCCGTTTACCGTCCACGTCAGATTTTTCCGTTAGGAGTTGATGACGTGGCAGCCAACAATGCAAATGTCAAATATAACATAACACATATTTGACCCCATGAACTTTTATAATACATCTCATTAGCCCCCTGAACTTCAATATTTTACCTATAAGCCTACATAACTCTAAAAAAATGATGTTAAAAACTCTTTATAACTACATAAATCATCATCAACACAATCATGTCTTGAAAAAATTACAAATGATCTGTTTAATTTCATTTGAACATTAATTAACACTATTAAAAAATAAATTTTCAATATTAAAAAAATAATAGTAAAACACAATCATATCTAATTTTTAATAAATAATTTTAGAATAAAGGTGACGCAACATATTAAACACAAATTCATGATACTTAAATTATCAACAAATATCATTATTTGTTGATCTAAACATGTTTGTTACACACCTTAAATTAAACAAATATCATTATTCTAGATACTATTGGTTAATCTAAGTCTATTATTTTGTATTTTTCGTTTCAATATTCTGTTTCTTTTTCGTCTTTCTGTGTTGTTATTGTGGATCATTTAATATGTTACGTCACATTTATTCTAAAATTATTTATTAAAAATTAAATATGATTGTTTTTTACTATTATTTTTTTAATATTGAAAATTTATTTTTTTAGTAGTGTTGATTAATGTTCAAATGAAATTAAATAGACCATTTGCAATTTTTTTCAAGACATGATTGTGTTGATGATGATTTATGTAGTTATAAAGGTTTTTAACATCATTTATGAGAGTTATGTAGGCTTATAGGTAAAATATTGAAGTTCGGTGGGCTAATGAGATATATTATAGAAGTTCAGTGGGTCAATTATGTGTTATGTTATATTTGGCATTTGCACTGTTGGCTGCCACGTCATCAACTCCTAACGAAAAAATCTGACGTGGACGGTAAACGGAACGGCGTTACACTAAATGGGTTTGTTACACCGTTTTTAAGAGTTCAGTGGGCTAAAGGGTGAAAATAAAAATTTGGTGGGCTATTGAAATGTCGGATAAAAGTTCAGTGGGCTAATTATGGGTTCTGCCCAATATATTGCCTAACTTTTTTCCTCTGAATCAACTAAGCCTTGGCTTTAGCACAACAAACTTAGTGATCCCAGTTAAGCGGAACCCATTGACCTTGGAAAGCTTCATAATCAATGTCGATGGACAAGAAGTGATCTTGACTTTGGCCAACAAATCACAAATTGGACAAGACACCGATATGGAACAAAGCCTTCATGATTCAAACACATCCGCGACGGACAAAGGTCTTGACTTTGGCCAACAAACTAGAGCCAGTCTTGGATCTTGAGTAAGAATCACTCAATGGAAGGAAAAATGTTTAATATGTTTTGAGGGGTTTTCGCGTAATTGGCAACCAATTTATTATCTTTGTTAGGTTTCATCATCATACACCCTTAACACATGCATTCTAAACACATAATAAGACGCGTAAATAAATAAATATAATAATGATATGCGGATGGATACTTAAAGATTGTTCCTAGAACAAATATCTCCATTTCCTCTCTCCCGCTAGCACAAGTATTACTTCTACCCGATTACATAACACTTCTAAAGAAACCTCATTTACATTGAGGGGAATAGGTGAGAAGAGAAATACACAGAGTCAATAGGTAATAGGCTGGACACGCAGGTCCAATTAATAAATTCTAAATTTATTATAACAGTTTCCAAAATTGTCCTCACCTATCTAATATCCATCTGATATACATTATTCATACATCGCATCCATGTATTCACACAAGCATGTTATCAATCAATCTAATCCAATTAATTAATCTGATAATTAATGACCATCCAATGTTCAAACAACGATTTGATTTTGTGCGAGTCCAACTCGTTTTGCGAATAAGTACTCAAAGTACGAATTCTTGAATTAAATTAAACTACAACATTAAATGTAATTTAATTTTTATTTAATACGAATTCTATATTTAATTCTAAATTAAATAATTACACTTTTTAATGTGCCTTTACGACTTAGATTCTAAATATAATTGTTACGGGTCTCAAAGCCCGATTAACATCCAATGTCAATTTTAATTAAAGTCCAATGTGTTGAGTTCTAATATAGGTACCAAGATCAACAAAATCAAGAACAAAATCGCATGAATACATCAAGGAATAATGGCGGAATCATATACTCACAATGATTGGATTTGATGCAAAGAACAAGATGTGTTTTCTGCCTTCCTCCAAGCTCGGCAGTGAGCTCCTTGCACTGCTGGACTGCACGGTAATGGACTGGTTTGCCTCCTCCATGTTCGGCCATTGATGACCTCCATTGAAGCTCCAAGCTTCAAGCTTTTCCATGCTCACAAACTCACTTCCCTATCACCTTAGGATAACTCTATGTGTGTGCTAGCACTTGGTTTTGAAACAAAATCAATTCTTGCCTCTCATTACTTCTCGGCAGAACCAGAAAAATGAGAAAGAAGAAGATGAAAAACGGCTCCAAGCCGAGAGAGAAAGGAGGGAAAAGAAGAGACCGTATGTCCTTAATTTGAGAGAGAGAAGATAAAGCTTTAATATATATATTTATTACATTTACCAAGTAAATTAAATAAAACATATATATTACTTTAATTCAAAAGTCAAAAAGTAAAAAGCAATAAAGCTTTCATCATTTCACATCACTATTCACATCACATCTATTCACTTTAATAAAGTGACAACATGTCATGTCATATCACTCAAAGTGACAAGTGATTTGACAAATGATGCGACTGGCGATTTCACGCTTGATGTGACTTGCGTGCCGCGCTCGAATTCGAAATGCGAATGCCCTCGCAATCACTCGCGGGCTCAGATTCGCTAATTCCAAATTAACGAATTTTCCGTCGCGTCGTAATTAAATGATTACGCCTAGCGAATTCACTATTCACGTCGCTAACGAATTAATTCTAAATTAATTTGTTCGCCCGAATTAAAATCTAATTTTAAT
>SKCR01002684.1:0-27375 GCA_019454045.1 Zanthoxylum bungeanum
AAATACTTGAAACCTACTCAATGCTACATAAGATGATGATTGATGAGTCATAATTTAGTTTATAACTCTTGTAATGGAAGTGGTTGATGTATCACAACCCACGCGACTCCTTGTCAAAAAAAAAAAAAAAATAAAAAATAAAAAAATAAGAAAGAGAAATTAACATGTAATACAAGTTTTCAGTTTTGACAACTAGTGTCAACACAACAAACGCATGCATTATGACATGAGTTCAATTTTATTATATTTTTAAAAAGTAAAATGCATATAATATAAAAATAAGTGTGGACAAAGTTTAATTTAATATTTTAACTTATTTTAAATTTTTTTGTTGAAAAAATAAAAAATATATAGAATGCAAACAAAAAGCCCTAATATTTTATAATTTTTAATAATAAAGGAAGCGGGGATCAGGTCCCCGTTTATTCCTCATCTCCATTCGAAGATAATGGGAAATGTCTCCATTCAGAAAATTTCGATTACGGGACGGATTCATGGATTTCTTAATAATTCGAGTTCAAGTTTGAAGATCACGATCCCCGCCCAGAACCCCATTGACATCCTTAGTCACACACTTAATTTATTTTCAAACATTATTAAATTAGTTTGCGTCCTCATCAACACCTATTGATATATATATATATATATATATATATAAAAGTTATCCCTATCGCGCTATGTGACGACTCACTATTAAATTAATAAATCTATTAAATAAATAATCTATTATAATATAAATATAAATTATAATTTCATAAGAACTATATTATAATAAGAAAACATATTATATTATTCTATTAAGATAAGAAATACTATTAAATTATAAAATTAAATTAATAAATCCATTAAATAAAAACCTTATTATAACCAGAAAAATATATTATACTATCAGATTAATTTTTGAATAATATCACAAATAATCTGGTAATGAATATATATATATATATATATATATATATATATATATATATATATATAATATTAAAAATGTATTATATATATATATATATATATATATATATATATAAAATCTCTACAATTATTTTTTTTATTATTATATTATAAAATTAAAATAAGAAATATTACAATATAAAAACATAATCCCCTATTAAAATAAGAAACTTATTAATATAATTAATTGATATTTTATTATATTATTTTAAATTATAAAATTAAAAATGATAAACTATTAAAATAAAAAACCATTATAATAAAATAAAATATTATAATTACCCACTAAAATTAAAAAAAACATACGTGATACTTAATCTCTATAATTTAATTTTTATTATTAAATTAAAAATTAAAATAATAAATTATTAAAATAAGAAACCTGTTACAATATAAAAATATAATCTCATATTAAAATAAAAACTTATTAATTTAATTAATTAACATTGTAATTTATTATTTTAAATTATAAAATTAAAATGATAAACTATTAAACTAAGAAACATATTATAATAAGAAAATATATTATAATCTCCCATTAATTTTTTAAAAAAAAAAAACATACGTAGCATCTATTCTCTACGGTTCATATTTAATTATTAAATTATAAAATTAAAATAATAAATTATTATAATATGAAACCCATTATAATATAAAAACATAATAAAATAAGAAACTTAAATACCAATAGCCTATAAAACCCATATAATTTTTTGGATTTTGGTTATATTGTTATTTGCTATTTTATTTTGAATTATTTTTATAAGTTTTTTGTTTCATAATTTTTTTAATATTTGTTGTACTTCAAAATGTAGACTCTGACTATTAGCTCCTGCAAAGTGAATTAAAAATATATTTGAGAATTGAGAGACAAACGAATGATGTATAAATTTTAAGAGCAAGTAAATCAATTGACTCATTTAGACTATAAAACCGATGAAATCATGACATTTACAAGATCAATACCTAAAATAGCATTAGAGTTTTTGTTATGATATGAAATTATATTCAAAGATTGTTAGGGTTGGTGCTCGAAGTGCCAATCCGGATCGTATTTATGTCCGATTCATGAATACAAACAATTCATTTTCTCTAATATTACTTATTTATGGTAGTACTTCTTGCTTTTATATACATATTCGATCTAATTACGATTAGATTGAAACTAAATATGATTTAGTGATATGTATATATTAGACAAATACCCGATAATATATTTTGTAGTGCGCAATTACAAAGTGGTTTGTAATTGACATTGGGAAGTATCACTGATAAGTGCATGAAAATGTACTTTGAACATCGCTAACTCGGCTTGATTATCATGTATTTAATCTTAATTATAGTTTATTTTGTGATTTGTTATTATGAAGCAATGGAACATGAATCTTGGAGTAATTGCACATGTTTCGGGACCTTACGAATGCATCGAAAGCACGCAGGAAGAGCAGAGACGCAGAATGCACGACACTAGAAATTGGCACTAGCACCGCGGCGCCCACTTCTTGGCGCCGTGGCGCCTCCTCAGTAAGTCTCCATATAAAATGGTCGTAAGTTGGGCGCCGCAGCGCTCTGGAAGTGTCCCAGAAACTTATTTTGGTCATTTTTTTACGCATATATGGATTTCGGGACTTCTCTATAAATACTTAAGCTCGTCCATAACCCTAAAAACAGAGAGAAACAGAGGGAGAACACACAACAAAGAGCCATAAACATAATTTCGAGAGAGAAAAATGAATAACTTCAAGCCGACATGACGTCTCTCCGATCTATCAAGACTATATCTCTCTTCTACATGGAGAACCAATCTCTAGGCAAAGCTAAGGATGAACTCTTGTATTTAAGTTTTTATGTTCATGTTGTTGATTCATAAGTACTTTTTAACGTTTAATACAATTGGTTATTGTTATTCTTTATTATCTTTCAATTTATAATCCAGAGATTGTGTTTTACCAACTTGCATATAGGAATAGTCATACTTCTTCTATGTGTGATTGGGGAACCCAGTTGTGACTGGTAAAGTTATTTTATGAGTTGGTCTTCTGCTGCAGTATTGCCTGTGGGTATATTGTCGACGTTAGATAGGTCATAATGATAACTTTGTGTGCTGTTAACATAGAGAAGATAATTCATCGATTACCTTAGAATTTTATGTGTTTTGAATTGAATATATTCCGATTGTTGGTTTGGGATGTGAAACCTTCAATTGAGTAATAAAATGAATCAACAACTGAACATAGGAATTTGAAGAGGGATTCCCGACGCTTTGCTGCCTCTCTCTATTGATAACCTTTAAGTTTTTCTTGTAGTTTTTATTTCATATTACCAACTCAATCATTATCTTTTCATTAAGTTATTGCTAACGTTTTTGTTTAAGTAAATTAGTTCCTTGTAACAATCTCTCTGAGGAATCGACACTTCAACTATACTGCGATAGCCGCAAGTACTTTTTGGGCATAATCAGTCACTATTAGAAGTATATTATCAAATAAAATTCATAGTCAAGATTTACTAACACGGGTCGGTTAGTAAAATCTGCTGAGACCAGTACATGTCGTATATCGAGACTTTGTCCGATGGTTTGTCCCAATGAACCATGAGTCTTGGGAGACTCGTATAGACGTGTAGGTATTTATTTGATAAACATTGAACGACTCATCAAAGATTTCCTAATAGATGGTACATCAACGTCAATATGAATCTTCTCGAGTCAAGTAGCATAATGGTCTTTCGACTTGAGATACCACTATGGATATATGAGATATCCTCCACACTTTGATGGCAGTCACGTCACCGATCTATTTAGATCAGACCTCCGCCTGTTCGTTGGGTGTGGACTGATGCTCATGATATCATGTGAGTATCATGTATCATGTACGTATTTGTGATCTAGTAAATCTATGGCTGTGGTATACTTCGGAAGCGAGTTCCAAGTGTTATTTAGAGATCATAAATTTGAAAGTCGACTATATTATACCTTATGGATTTGACGTTTTTATCTATATCCCCGGTATAATATTAATAGCCTGTGACGGAGGGATTATACGTATGCAATGACCTCGACTTGCATAATTTAGCGAGATTATCTATGATCATCATAATTTACGAGTGGGTGAGTTATGGACACTAAATTTGATTCCGTGACGAATAAACCTAAACTTAGAGAGTCCCACAATATGAAGTGTACTCGTTGAGCACTTGGGCAACGCGTTATGAATAATATAGATTATTCATAATACTTCACTGAATTAAATGAGTTAATTCGAATCGTTTAAACGGTTAAACAAAAATACATGCATTAAGGGCATTTCGGTCAATTAATAATTAATGTGTATTTGTATTTGATACATATTAATTAATTGTCAAATGAGACTTTGACACATGCCATTAATATATGTATTTTTTATTTAATGTAAATAAAAATACATATATAATAATAATCGCATTAATTAATTATTTAGATGTTTAAATGTTAAATATCTAGATAATTAAATTATTTTAATATTACATAATTGTTATGCAATATGTTTGATTATTTAATCAGTTACATGTGGCATGATTCTATTAATCTTAAAGTTAACAAATTGGATTTATTAACTTAAAGCTTATTATTATTTAATTTGATTAAAATGACCAAATGACCATTTTGCCCTCCCTAAGCCGGTTTTGGCTTGTATTTAAAGTGAGAAAATTTTATTTTCTCATTCATATTTTTAACCTCCATGGCCGAAACCTCCACAAAGAAAAGCTCTCAAAATTTGCTTGAAGAAACAAGAAATAAAAATGAAGAAATCAAGAAAAAGTTTAAGGAAATTAGGAGATTTGGAGGTAATCTTCATAACTCTTAAACTTAGAAAGTTTGTTTCTAATTCTTGAGCATCTAGACAAGTTCTAGGGTTTTTTTTCCTTTCTTATATTTTGGGGCTTTTTGATTTGGAGGATGGATTTGGAGGCTAGATGCATGTGTGAAGTTAGATTGAATAATATTCGTGTAATATTGGTTCAATTTTGTCATTTGATGACTTGTTGCCATTCTAGAGTGTTATGATCACTCTTGTAACTCATAGAATTGTTCTTGAGTTCTTCATTTGTGGTGACTTTGGTTGGTGTAAGTGTTAATATGATTAATGTTGAGAAATTGGATTTAAAGAATGAAAAATGATATTTTTAGTTACCCAATCAGATCTATAATTTCTGTGATTTTGGTGATGAAAATATGTTGTATAAATGTATTGGATGTGTTTTGGGTATTGGAACAATTGTCGGAAATTATTTCGGAGTTGAAATACATGAAACGGCGAAAAACGGCGTTACCAGGTGAGTTTTGGGCTTACCATTTGTCCGCTTTCCAAACAGTGAATTGGTCACTGTTCAGACAGCACATGAACTGCCCAACTACTATTGAGGCTGACCTGGGTAGCCCCCATGTGTATTGGTTGGTCGGTTCGGACAAAAACGCGTTTTACGCCATTTTGCGGAAAAATATTTTTCGTAAAAGTTTCGTAGTGTTTATAACTTATTTATGTCGTTATTTGATATCGAATAAATATGTTTACGTGAAATATGAATGAATTATTTATATTGGATATTGAATAATTTATTCGGTAAGTTTAAAAAAATTTTAAAGTTACGATTTCGCCAGAACCGCGCTTCCTCATGCGTCTTTGTAAAAACCCCAACAAAGATGTGCTCAAGCTACACAAAATGCTGATCATGTGCTAGTAATGTCAAATTTAAAAATGAAACTCCAAAATTATAATAATACTTTTAGACTATTAATGATAAAGATGCAAACTATTATTCAAATTAATGTGTCAATGTACAATTGGTTGGATGAGTTTCAACTGTGCTCATTTCATAAATTCATTTGAGTTTTTATTAAGGAAAATGACCCACAAGTATCTTATAGATTACAATACAGTTTTTAAAATACAAGTTTTAGTCCATATCGTTAAATATTTCGTTAATTTTGAATAATTTTTCATCCGATTAATGTTAAATGACTTGAATACCCTAAAAACTATCTAAGTATAGTAAAATTTTATTTCAAAATTTGATGAAAAATGACTCAATTAGCAAAATATTTAATGGTAGAGATTGAAACTTGTATTTTCTAAAATAACAGAGACTAAAGTTTGTATTTCTAAAATTACATAGACTAAAGTGTCATTATAGCAATTTTAGGATAGTCGATCATCATATTCCCTTTATATTATTATAGATTTATAGACGCAACAGTTTGTACTATGGCTGTACAATGGGAACTAGATTGAGTCGTCAAAGCCAAAAAAATGAATCTGAACCTGAAAATTTGAAAAAGAGACCTGAGGCTGGTTGAGTTGGATTGAGTCATTGAATCGGATCGGTTGAATCAAATTTCGAAATTAAAACAAATTTTCCTTATTAAACTAAAACAAATATTGAGTCAGGTCATGAGTTTTAATCCTTTATTCGCTTCCTAACATATATTTTTAGGGTCGAGTTAAACTCGATATGTTTAGCAAATCTGATATCTAACCGTACTCATTAGCTTAGGTTGAAAATCTCATTAATACTTCAATTGGTCGGATTATTAAATTGACACGACATCTGATTATCCCTAATTTATACAAAAAAAAAAAAAATTTGTATCCTTTTTCTTGCTGATATTTTTTAATTTAACATTTTCTTTGGATAAGAACTCGAAAAATCTACCAAATGTTACAACTTTTATTTATGACTAAATTTTGATTTTTAAAGAGTTGGAAGCTTTTTTGGAAGTCCTTTTCCTTGCCAACCACTCATATATTTTTAAATAAAAAAAAAAAAAAAACTTTTTGAGAAGTTGGTTACTGATAAAATAAGTACACGAAAATCGATAAATGGCCGGTGGCTTATAAAAAAATACAGTGATACACGACAACAAATTATCAGGTTGTGTATCCAGATGATAAGCACTCAAAATAAGTGTTTCTCACATAATAATAAGTAAAATACTTCTTAATTAGCATTTTAAAATATGTTATCAAAATATTTAAGCATTTTTAGTTTTTAAAAAAACTTTTATTATTATTTAAATACTCCCAAACAAACTCTAAATATTAATAAAGTTAATATATATATATATAATATTATATATATATATATATATTATATATATATATATATATATATATATATATTATCGTGAAGATTGTTCTTAAATATATGGATCATCTCAATTTATACTATGAACACACTCTAAATTATAAATGAAAAAAGATCATTTACTCATCTTGTATTTGATATTTTTTAAGGATTATAAGTAACGTTTATTTTATTAGTCATAAATGATTTAGATGTAATATTATTATTATTTTACATATTATCAATCATCGATAAGTGAATCTTAGAAAATTCAAATTAAAAACAAGATGAATAGAGGATTCAAATTCATTATACATAGCCATTAGAATATAAAAGTATATGTTTTATACATGTTAAAAGAGATTTTTAGGCAAATTACATAGTCATTAGAATATAAAAGTATATGTTTTATTCTTGTTAAAAGAGATTTTTAAGCAAATCTCTTATCGGTTGAATAATTGACACTTTCTCGTTTTATTATTAGGATAAGTGTTCAAAATTATCATTATTTTCTCTAATACTTCATTGCTCATATATTTTTGATACACGTGTCCTTTTAATTAGATGTCCTAAACTTATGTAACTTAATGACTTATATTCAACACTAAATAAAATATGCATTTTAGGTCAAGTGGGACATCGATATCATGTTGCTTGTTGGGTGGAGATGGGGCAGAAGCTTTAAATGTTATTGGAATATGCCACATAATATTATACATATTTTACTAATTTAGTTGAAGATTTGAATTTCTCTTTTATTAAAACAGCTCGAAATAGGGGGAAAAACTTGTCAAATGAAGAAAGGTTTTATTTATATCATGATTCTTGCACAATTCGATGCATCTACCGATCTACGCATAGATACATTTATTTATTTCTCTCTTTTACATTCCGCGATAAATCACATAATACAAATATTATGATAAAAGATGCAAAATAAAATAGCCAACTGTCAACTATTAAGACAGTGACTTATTACAATATGACTAAATCTAATACCTAAACAGAAAGTCTTGTTTTTGATGACGACGCAATGCCACCGCAACTAATATGCTCACCTGAAACAGCCATAAACAACAATATATCCGTGAAAAATGAAGGGAATATAAAAAGCAATAAAATTAAAAATATTCTCATGCATTTATAAAAAAAGAATACATATCACACTCTCTTTTTTTGTCACGAAATGACAATAGATAAGACCAAAAAAATCGACCTACTGCCCACAGAAAGCCAAAACCATGCAAGAGAATTATAAGTAGACACACTTAATTCTTGAAAACCTAACTTACTCCCTCTCACTAATAGCACAACTTAATTAGTAAAAGGAATACAAGGGAAATAAAAGAAAAAACACACAAATATGCAATGCTAAATGAAATACTGTTTGCGCAGGTTTTACGCGTGCAGGAAAAAAAGCGTGTAAGGTTCAAACCTCCTGAGACAAAGTCCCAACAAGGGGTGTATTGAATCGAGTGAATAAGCCTCCAAGGGGCACAAGCACACAAGTTACAGTCCTAGGGTATAAGCTAAGAAATAAAAAGATAAAATGCTCGAATGAGTCTTCATTTTTTCTGTTGTCATTTTTCTCCTGGTGTAAGCGAATTTTATAGTGTCGCTATTTAACTGCTCAGGGCAGTTCCAGTGTTTCCCGGCGATTCTTGAGGCGTGCTGGTAACTGCTGAGCCACGTACCCCAACTGCCTGATTGTGGAGGGAGATACCGCCCAACCGTTGTGATCGTGGGGATAACCGCATCACACGTCTTCGTCCTGACTACTCGCTCGATCGTCCTAAGTCCTTTGTCGCTTTTCGCTTCGTCATCCTTCTTCCTTTCGCGCTCCCTTTCGTCTTAGGATGATTTCGTCCTGTGGGGATTTTATTTGTCAACAATTGTCCCCCAAATTTACCTTGATTGTACTGGAAGTGAAAATCGAGGTGAATTTTTTCGACTTTTCATCCAGGTTCGTTCTTTCCTCATTCAAGGAAGACTACCTCACCAATTGAGAACGTTTCATCTCGTCCCTAATCAGCCTGCTGTTTGGCTGATTCCCTCGGGTCGAGTTCTGACCGGGCCCATTGTTACTACATTTCAGGCAAGACCGCTACGCCAAACGCGGGCCGGTCAGATGGATCCTCCTTGCCGCCCTTGGTTGACCTGTTCCCTGGCCAGGCGACCAGCGTGATATCCGGTCAGCCTCCCAAGTCAGCAGCATGCTCCGAATAGAGAAGCTCACGCTAGCTATCGTTAACAAGCGTAGCCCTTCTACCATCCGGGAGATGCAATACCTTCCACGAGGGGGACCCAGGTCAATCGTCGCGAATGGACGCGACCCATCCACTTTACGCCAAAGAAACCTCCACTTTACGTCGCCTTACGCCGTGTGGCTGGCCGTTTGCGAACTTCCTTACATTCCATTTCACACTTTACGCCAAAGAAACCTCCACCTCCGGTGGCCTATGTCTCATGGTTCGTCTCATTTCCCTTGATTTTCCTTTCTTCATCTCCATAACTCTGTTTGGCCACGGTGAGCTTTGTTGAGATGGCATGAGGTGAATTGGTCTTTAAATAGACGGTTGTGAGGCCTTCTAAATTGCAGCCATTCTGACTCCCCCTTTCACATATTCCCAAGCCAGATTACTGTTGGCATGTGAAGAGTTGGCATGTGAAGAGTTTGCATACGTGTTGCTAAACGGCTCGGGATTCTCTACCCAAAAGCCTGGTTCTCTGCTAAAGTGAGCATGTGATCTGAAGATCCTGTCATATCAGTTTCGTCGCCGCTGCTTGTATCAATAATGGAGGAAGCTTGGGTGATATCTTTGTAAAGTGTAGTGCTGACAGCTGTCATTGGCCGATTCTGCAGGCCGACGTCAAGGCCTTGAGTCTGGCCGAATGAGGGGGGGGGACTGACCTTGTGGGGCAGAGCGAGGGGACAAACTTTTCGTCCTAAAGTTTGTCGCGCCGCCCTTTAGAATCCTATCAAAACCCGTCTTATCTGCAATAAATGCGCGAGCCTTTCCTTTGCATTTTCATCATGAGGCCGTTTAGGAGCCGTTTGTTGACATAGGTTATGCGCTTATTGCTGGAGCCTGTTTGGCCGACCGGGACTCTGTGGCGCCACCTTAAATAGCTTTATCCTCTAGTGCGCAGGATGTCCACTTCGGGGCTTAGAGGGAGTTATAAGGATGTTGATGGCCTTTATAGTGGCCGAATTGGAGTCATTAGACGATGTCCTTCGTCGTATTTACGAAGAAGACGAAGTCATTTATATTTCTGATTCATCCGACTCCGATTCTCTTGCAGATGTTCGGCCGACTGCCATGCCTCAACGTTCGATGCCAGAGGCCATGTCCCCCAGTACTTCTGCGTATTTGGCGTTGCCTTCAGTACAACCATCATCTCCGGCTCTTCTGCCCCCTTCCACTCAAGGGAGATTCTTGAGCCTGAGCAGCCATCGTCTTCAGCCTCCGTGATTGCTCCTTCCATGGCTCTTGCTCAATCGGTTCAAGTGCCAATCGATACTGGACGATCACCCCCTCTTCAAGCCGGTTCTCTTGACTTGCCATCAACTTCTTCTTCTCGGCCAATCTCTCATCAAGCCGCACAGTAATTAACAGTTGTCCCCCAGCCTCCGCTGCCCTCAGAACAAGGACTGATGCAATCAGCAGCTGGAACATTTGGGGCACAACTGGATCAGTCTTGTAGCTCCGACCCTGGGATGGTGAGTTCTTTTTCCTGTCCTCTTGGATTGCAGTGTTGGTCTGGTTTGCTAACTTCCTTTTCGTATGCAGCCGTCCGATTTGTTGCTGCAATCGGTTCAGAGTCTTCTGGACCATCTTGGACAATGCTCTCTGTCCATTTTCAGCCATCTCCGCCTTTGGCCCGCACAAGCACGGACTTGGAGAATCTTCAAGAGATTCTCAATCAATATGCCTCTTTTGCTGCGCTAGAGGTCAACCAAGCTGTTCAGCCCTAGAATATTCTTCAACTGGACATGTGCTCCAATGAATTAAGCCATTTATTGGCTCTTCCCTCATCGCCGATACCTATTGACGATCGGATTTTCCTTCAAGAGATGTAGGACGGCATAACAAACCTTCTCTCCCAACACCGCATAGTCCATAGCTGGAGAATTGGGCTTCGCTTATCCTTGGTGAAAATGGAGGAACTCCGTAAATCTCTCGGGCAGCTATAGCAGGCTTTGAGGGAGACTACAGAAGACTTGGTGACCGAAGAGTCAGTCTTCATGAATCTGGAGCAACAGTTGAAAGAGCTTCAACATCAGCTTGATGAAAGTCGGATGAGGAAAGAGGCGAGAAAGAGGGCCGTCATTGCCCAAATGAAAGAGGTGGAACGGTCGGTGGCGGAGTATAAGGGGCTGGCTCGCATTGACTTCGAGAAAGATTTGGCCGATTTGGATGCAGCGAGCGCGGGCATACAAGACGAATGGCGTCTGAGGAGGGAAACGCTCTCAGCCATCAAAGACTTGCCTGGAGATTTTAGGCGATTTTCGGGCCAATGATAATGTAATGCAAGACGTTTTTCGTCTATCTTGTAATCTTAGGACGTTCTCGTCCTTTATTAATGCAAACTGTTTATTGTTATTCTTGGACGTTCTCGTGCTCCCATAGTGAGGGCACATATTTCTTCAAGTATTTTTCGTTTATCGCTCTCGTATGTACTCGCCCTTTTAAATCTTGTAAATGATAAGCTCCATTTGGCAACACGCTTCTCACTATAAATGGGCCTTCCCAATTGGGCGACCATTTACCATACACTGGGTCCTTAGAGCCAACTGGCAGTATTGTTTTCCATACTAATTCGCCCTTCTTGAAAGACTTAGCCATTACCTTGAGGTTATATTCCTTGGCTATCTTTTTCTTCTGTGCTTCTAGGCTGGATCATCGCCTCGTCATAGTCTTCCTTTGTTAGCTTCTCCTGCAATGTCACCCTGGTGGATTCAATGTTCATTTCTATAAGAAGCACAGCTTCTTGTCCATACATTAACTGGAAAGGCGTCACCGAAGTGCTCGTGCGTGGCGATGTCTTGTAGGCCCATAGAGCTTGACTCAGATATTCGTCCCATCGTCTAGCATTGTCCGTCACCATCTTACGAATCAACCCTTTGAGAATTTTGTTCGACGATTCTGCTTGACCATTTGACTGAGGGTAGTAGGGAGTAGTAGTATTTACTAGCCGGACTCCATATTCGGCCAGGAAGTCTTTTACCTTTTCACCGTTTAATGAGGTACCATGGTCTACCATGATTGTCTGTGGTATTCCAAATCGGTGAATTATATGTTCTTTTATGAACTTGATTATCTGCTCTTGTGAGATTTCTACAACTGGGATGGCTTCTACCCACTTGGTAAAGAAATCAGTGGCAACAACAATAAAGGTGTGCCTTTTACTTGATGCGGGATAGATTTTCCCTATCAAGTCTATTGCCCATCCCATAAACGGCCAAGGCTTAATGACTGGGGTCATCTCGGTTGCTGGGGCCCTTTGAATGAGACCGTGCTTCTGGCAAGCTACGCACCCTTTGGCGTATGAGACGCAGGATTCCCCCATCTTCGGCCAATAATAACCGCTTCGTATGATTAACCATCTCATCTTGATTCCAGCTTGGTGAGCCCCACAGATGCCTTCGTGTACTTCGGCCATGATAGTTTTGGATTCTGATGGCCCTACGCATTTCAACAACAGCCGTCTTGTCGTTTCTTATAGAGCACGTCTCCTGACATTACGTAGTTCAAGGCTTTAAGCTTCAATCTTCGGTCTTTTCCTACTTCAGGCTGTGTTAAGAACGCCCTGATTTCGTTTCTCCAATCGTCCTCTACTTCTAGGATCGTGACGTCTGTTTTTTCAGCTCGCCTTGTGAGGGCTGGCTTGACTTCTTCGCTTCTATACACCCCACTTATGTTGGTTTGTTTATACCCGGAGGCTGCTTGGGCTAAATTATTGGCCAATTCGTTCTTCGCCCTTGGAACGTATTCCAAGTCAACGTAATCGAATCGTTCTACTAATTTTTTGGCCATATCCAATAATGCCACGACCGATGGACTTTGGCATTTATAAGTTCCTATTACTTGTTGGATTACCAGCTGCGAGTCTCCTTGATAGACGCATGGGTTACTCCCATGTTGAGGAGCATTTCCAACCCTAGTATCAGGGCTTCATATTCTGCCTGGTTATTGGTGCAAGTACTCGTTCAATTTGGCTAAGACTTGGAAAGGTTCTCCCAATGGGCTAACTAGGACAATCCCTATTCCAGCCCTTTCTGCTGTGCTGGATCCGTCGAAATGCATCGTCCATGGCTTTAGGCTGCATTCGTCCAAATCCAGTTCTCTTTCCCTGGTTGTGCTTAAGCATGGATGATCGGCCAGAAAATCGGCCAACGCTTGACTTTTGACAGCCTTTTGGGGTTCGTGCCGTATGTCGAATTCTGAGAGTGACAGTGACCAGAAACCAACTCTTTGATGCAAGATAGGACGAGAAAACATGTATTTTATTATATTGATTTTCGTGACCAGATATATAATGTTCGGCCTAAGGTAGGCACGTAGTTTAGTACATGTGAAATATAAAGCCAAACATAATTTCTCCATGGGAGAATAATTACGTTCATAAGTCAGCAATTGTCTGCTGATGTAATAAATGGCTCTTTCAACATTTGTGTCGTCATCTTGCGCGATCATCCCAGCTATGGATTGCTCTCAGCCGCTATGTACAACTTGATTGGCTTTCCTGACACTGGAGGCACCATCACCGGCGGCTGTGACAAATATGCCTTCAGTCTATCAAATGCTTGTTGATGCTCTTCGGTCCAAACGAACTCTTCCTCGCCCTTTAACTTCAACAAAGAGGAGAAAGCTTTGGTCTTTCCTGCACAATTCGAGATAAATCGCCTTAGGAAGTTAACCTGCCCTAGAAACCTTTGCAGCTCTTTTTTGTTTCGGGGTGGCATAGCTTCAGTAATCGCCCGAGATTTATTGGTATCGATCTCGATTCCCCGTTGGTGTACCAGAAATCCTAAAAAGTTGCCCGCGCACACCCCAAAAGCACACTTGGCAGGGTTCAGTTTTAGCTTGAACTTTCTCATTCGCTCAAAGGTCGATGTCAAATGGCTAAAATGTTCATCCGTGGTTACGGATTTAGATACTATATCGTCCACATAGACTTCCATAAACTTGCCACATCATGTCATGAAAGATTGAATTCATGGCCCGTTGATATGTGGCACCAGCGTTTTTTAGGCCGAACGGCATCACCACCCATTCGTAGCACCCTAGAGACCCTGGGCACCTAAAGGCCGTTTTGTGCACGTCGTCCTCAGCAATGTAAATCTGGTTATAACCTGCGTACCCATCCATAAATGAGTATACCTGATACCCTGCCGTGGAATCCACCAGGGAGTCGACCGTCGGCATTGGGTATTGGTCTTTTGGCGTTGCTAGATTCAAGTTCCTGAAATCTATGCAGATCCTTATCTTCCCGTTCTTTTTCCTAACTGGGACGATGTTGGACAACCATTCTACATATCTGGTCGTCCTGATAAATTCTGCTTCTAACAGTCGTTCGACCTCTTTTTTAATATCAGGCATAACATTAGGCGCGAACCTTCGCGGAGGCTGCCTATGAGGCCTATGACTTGACAGGATTGGCAGTCTATGCTCCACCAAAGTCCTATCTAGGCCAGCATCTCATTATAGTCCCATGCAAAACAATCTTGTATTCTCGTAACAAACAGAGCAGCTTTTCGCGTACCAGGGGGCCAATTCCTTGCTGACATAGGTTATGCGCTTATTGTACTCGTCCCCAAGTTTACCTCTTCTAAAGCATATTTTCCCCTCGAGAAGTTTGTCTTGCGTCGTCCGTTCAGAGCGTACTCGTCCTCCAATGCGTCTCTTCCTTCTATCAAACAATCCACTCCGCACAATTCTTTCATTTTATCTTCCATCTGGTGCATCAACATTTTCCCCTTTAAGGCCGAAATGGCGGCCTGTGTTTCATCCTCCTTCCTTCGTTCCAGAACATAGGCCATTAAATTGGCCTTAGAGGCCGCAAGGGCGGCTTGCTCTTTATTCTGGTCGTACTTCATTGATACCGACATGTGTGGGTTCTCCAAAGACCATTGTGGTTGGTCTTGTTTGTGCGAACATGTCGTTTAACAATCCTGCAGGGTATGGCTCGTCATTCTGGGCTACGATAGTCGGGCTCTCCCCTTCGTTTAGAACCCTGGTTGGCCCGTAGTTTCCCTCATACATGAAGTATTCGGCCGAGTTTGTGTCTGCAGCGAAAGGTTTGTTGTCGGCGTGTACTATCTCCACTTCATCCTTTTGGTTCCAGAAGACCAGACACTGATGAAGGGATGATGGGATGCATAGGCTACCATGTATCCAGTCTCGTCCCAGAAGCATGTTGTAAGAGGTTGGCCCATCTATGACGAAAAACACCACAGTCTTCGTAGTGCTTCCCACCTGCAAGTCTAGTGGTATGACTCCTTTCGCCGTCGTCGCTCCTCGTTAAAGCTAGTGAGGACTACCTCTGTGGGGAGGAGATCTTCCTCGGACTTAGCCAAACGCCCCAGCATCCTAACTGGAATCGCATTGATGGCTGCTCCGTTATCAATCAGTACTTTAGACACGGGGATGCCATTGGCCTTTGCCTTCACGTACAATGGCCTTAGATGCTTCGTCATCTGAGCTTGGTGGTTTTGGGAAAATCACTTTCCCTGACATCCCAATCTCCATAGCTTGATCACCTTCGCTGTTGAGTTGGGGCGATTCTTCTCCCGTGTCCCATCCGGAAGGTGGCCGTGTTGGGGGTGCCTCCTGCGAGACGTGATTGATGGTCAATCTTCTCTTCTCGGCTTTGGTGACAACCCGCTTCACCTTGGGCGTTCCATACAGAACAAGGAATGGATATTGCCCCAGGTCTTCTCCCAGTGTTCCGACGGCTGGATTCCCGGCTTCATATAGTTCTTTAAGAAGCCGATTCTGTGATATTTTTCTCTTTCTAGCTTCGGTTCGGACGTCGATTTCTTCTTCTATATCCGTCATCTCCTCATCCTCGACTTCCCGATCTGCCGTACCCCTGTCTGTTATCGAGAGCGAGGCGAATTCAGCCTCATTTCCTTCGTAAACGTCTTCGCTCGGCCCAGCTTCCTCGTTATCATTTCTCCGGAATTCTCTGGGCAATAAGTAGTGATTCGCCACGACTGGTGGCATGCTGCCGAATTGAATGACGATGGAGGTTCCTCATCATCGGTCTCGTCCCGCTTTCTTTTACTAAGCTTAGCGTGCTCATCGCAACTGGTTACTTTCCCTTTTTCTCATCATGTGCTTTCTTGCTGTCTTTCGATTTTTCTATGGCATGAGGGCTGCGGCTAGTGGTGGCCTTTGCGTCATTCTGTCGACGCATCATGCGGCCGTAATTCCTTTGGTGCCTCCTCAGCTGTGTCCTGGTCATTTCGTCTACGGGAGGATAATTTTCGTCCGCCCTTGAGTGTACCCGTTGCCCTGGGCGTGGCTTTCGGTATGAATGCCATACGTTGGGTCGATGGATCTTTGGCCGAAACGTCCTCACATTTTGGACGAAGTTCGAGTTCTTTCCATAGAACCTTGGTGCAAAAGTTCGTGGCTGCCATGATGATCCTTTCTCCACGGGCCTCTCACAAGTGTCTTCTAGTTCCTTCATCCACTCAATGTTGTTCTTGCACCTTACACAGATGTTCTTCTGGTCCCTTCGTTCTACAGGCTCCTTGATCCTTTCCAGTGCGCTCGGGCGGCGGCGGTGTTGTCTTTCGTCCAGCACCACCTTTACCTTTGGCCGACTCAACCTCGTAAGGTCTGGACTAATCATATTTAACTCCGCCGATTTTGGGAAAGGGTTGCTGTCTACTGCCATTTTCTTCTCGAACGTAATTCGTCCGGACTCTATGGCATCCTGCAAGACATTACGAAAAACAAGGCATTGGTTAGTCGCATGAGACCATGCGTTGTGCCATTTACAATATTTTTTACTGCCGATTTGCTCGGCTGTTGGCAACGTGTGTCTGTCGCTCAAGCTGATTTGCCTGTCTTTGTACAATTGGTCGAATATAGCGTCAACTTTAGTAATGTCGAAGGCAAATTTCCTGCCCTTTTTATCATTTGCCTCACTGGTTTGGGGTTCCGCCCACGTCTTACAAACGTAAGGCTTCCCTTTCACCAATTCGGCCAAACATAAATCGGCCGAGTCGGCGTCCACTTCGCCCATCTCATAGTCAATGTTTCTATAATATGTCCATTTGCTCGAATTTTTCACCTGCTCTTCTTCTCGTAATAATCGCTCATAGCGCACCACACTGGTGGTGAGTTGGGGCAGGTCCCAAAACTCACGATCCTGGAATTTCTTTTTCAGGTCGAGATTCAGGCACCCTTGAGCGATTCTTACAAATTCCTTTTCGGGCAAAGGCACGTAACATCGGCCTCGGGCTATTTTAAATCGTTGTAGAAACGTCTCGGCCCATTCCCCTGGCAATTGCCTTAAATTTGCCAAATCAGCTAGGGCTACTTCAGATTCGGCCTTATAAAATTGCGCATGGAACAGTTGCTCCATCTGCTGCCAACTTTCTACTGAATTGGCTGGTAAACTAACATACCAGGAGAAGGCCACTCCTGACAATGAGCCATGAAACAACCTTAGTTTGTGGAAATCGTTGACTTCCCCGCACTGAAGGGTGAAGCGCCCTATGTGTTCCATAGTGGAAACTTCCCCAGACCCCGTAAAGAGGGTAAATTCCGGTATCTTGTAATTTCTCGGCCAAGGATAAGCCACATCAACCCAATCAGGGTAAGGCTTCCGATATCTTGGCCGAATTGGCCGTATGCCTAGACCGAACTGGTTTTGTAGGATTTCGGTCATTTGCTCCCTTAGTATGTCGTTGCCATTAAATGGCATAGCCATGGGCGGCGGTTGCGGCCCTCTCAAAAGTGGGACATAATCGTGATTCTGTCCTTGAGAAGTTTGGACGCCCTGAGGCATCACAATTTCATGTTGAACCATATTTGGCCCTTGATGGATGTTTGGCCCCAACTGTGGTCTGTTCCCTCCGGGCTTGCTCCTCCCCTGAGAACCATAGGGATATTGGCCCCTTGTGGGGGGACACTACTGGGACCGGCCTCCTGACCGCTTGTTGCAGGGAGAGGCGTAGTCCACGGCAGTGCTGTTCCACCGTTCACACATTTGGCCATTAATTCATTCATTGAGTTTAAGTGTTTGGCCATATTTTCGTAATGTAAATTGCTAGTCGATACAAATTTATCTATAACGTGCGCATTTTGGAGCCTGACCTGTTCGACGACATCCTGCGTGAATTCGCCAAACAGTGCGCGCATCGCATTAGGGCTGAATTCCCTCATAGATTCGTACCGGCTGGCATCTGCTAGACCCTCAAACTGACCTACTATGGCCGGAACGCTGGGCTGGTTGGTTTGCTCCAGTCCACCTTCCTCCGCGGTTGAGCCAGTCTGAGCGTTTCTTTTCGGAGGCATCTCCACTTTGTTACACCAAGTCTCCCACTGTGGTCGCCAAAAACTGTTTGCGCAGGTTTTACGCGTGCAGGGAAAAAAAGCGTGTAAGGTTCAAACCTCCTGAGACAAAGTCCCAGCAATGGGTGTATTGAATCGAGTGAATAAGCCTCCAAGGGGCACAAGCACACAAGTTACAGTCCTAGGGTATAAGCTAAGAAATAAAAAGATAAAATATGCTCGAATGAGTCTTCATTTTTTCTGTTGTCATTTTTCTCCTGGTGTAAGCGAATTTTTATAGTGTCGCTCCTTAACTGCTCAGGGCAGTTCCAGTGTTTCCCGGCGATTCTTGAGGCGTGCTGGTAACTGCTGAGCCACGTACCCCAACTGCCTGATTGTGGAGGGAGATCCGCCCAACCGTTGTGATCGTGGGGATAACCGCATCACACGTCTTCGTCCTGACTACTCGCTCGATCGTCCTAAGTCCTTTGTCGCTCTTCGCTTCGTCATCCTTCTTCCTTTCGTGCTTCCTTTCGTCTTAGGACGATTTCGTCCTGTGGGGAAATAAATTTGTCAACAAATACAGTATGCAATGACTAGAAGCACACACAATGAGAAAAAAATAAGTCAAAGCGACTCAAAACAACATTACAAGCAAGTATAATGATGCACAATTCATACTCAGCTATTTATGACATGAGATAGGGATACAACCCTATGAGTCCCTAATTTTGTTCATAATGTACCATTAAGTCCCTAATTTTTTATAATACCCATCACGTCCTTATAGTTTAAAACAAATAGTGACATATCAATTTATTTTTTATTTCTTTTTTGCCTTTTATCAAATTTATAAGTAATAAAAAAGAATTGTAACATCAATAATTATGAGACTCATATGATATATTAAAAGTATAAAACCTTAAATGTAAATTTTTACAAGGTAACTTCGATCACTAAAATAAAACTACAATAATATAAAGAGGCTGCAGGAATCTAGGTTTTTCTCTTAAAAAGAAATTCTCTCACCAAAATTATAAATGAAGTGGTGGTACTTAATGCATATCTTTTTCACAGTCTCATTCAACATCATCTCATAAACTTTTTTTGGTTTCCCTAATATAAGCGGAAATTCATCAAATTAAACAAACAAAACTATCCAATAATGTCAAAATTTGGACTAAACATTACAATATTGTAGCGTGTATATAATCTCATTAGTAAATAATTATTTTTTAATTAAAAAAGAATAATAAAATAAAAATTATCAATTTTTCAAGTTTTAAGATTTCAGATTATTTCAATACAAGCCTACTTATAATTTTTTTTTTCCAATTTTTGGTTCGTAAAAAGTAGCCAGCACTTGTGTTCCAACCCCATAAAAAAGAAAATAATATTTCTCTAATTAAATATAAGAATTTTGAAATTAAAAAAATATTAAGAAAAAATATAGTTGTTCTAATGGAGTTGAAATCTTGAGACCAACTAATCGAGCCATGCGCATGTTGGAGAGAAAAATACAGAGAGGATAAATGGAGAGGAAAAAAACTTTTAATTTATTGTGTATGTCCATAATTATTTATGTCACATTTTATTTATTAATAAAATGTAAAAATAGAAAATAGTAAGATAAATTGATATGTTATCATTAGTTTTTAATGGCAAAGACTTGATGAAAGATTATGAAAAAATCAAGGACTTGATAGAATATCATGAAAAAATTAGGGACCAAAGGACTTTCTCCACATGAGATAATATGAACTATTTTCGATCATGCTCAAGAATAAACACATGCATATGACGTAAACACCAAAACATAGCAGGCATTTGCGTGGGAAAATAAGTGCACAATAAGTCAAGACTTAAGACCTTATTTTACGAGCAGGACAAAGCCAAATAAGACCTATTAATGACACACAAAGTCCACAAAATAGGTGTTCAAACTCAACGCCACTAGGACCTGAAAATAAGCAACATTGATTGCATGTTATATTTCCTCCCCATGCTATATTTCCTCCCCCTAAAAAATAAGATCATCATAAAACTCATTTGAGTGAAAGGTTTTTGCCCTTATCTTTTAACATTGGCTCATAAGCTATTTGAAGTACTTTTGAATCGAAGCACTTGAGACTCATTTAATTGTTCTTTTTACTTTAAAGGGATAACATAAGGTCATATAGTCAAATATCACACTATTTAATGAGCTAAGAGTGACATAAATTAGACTACCAGTCCAAAACTCATACATGCGACCAAGCCTCAAAACATGGAAATGTGTATGTGAGATGCAAACACAAGATATATAAAGGTTTCCATCACACACACTCATGCATACAGAGCATTGAGAAAAATAGAAGCATATTACACATGCATAACCATATATCCTATATAATAGGATCACATGCAACAAGCTTTTACACGCTCTTTCAAGCACGAAAATATTTTTGGTCTATAATTTATTTTTTCGTATTTTTCTTTTTTACTAAAAATAATAAAAGACACAGCAAAGCTTGTCATTTTCCAATGGTATGTGAAGTTGTTGTTGGAGTTGGTGCTTGGAGCGCTAATCCGAATAATATATTTTACATTATATTTTATTATTTATTAATAAAATAACTACATTTTCATTTTAACCTTGTTAATGGTAATGTCATTATGTATATTAGTTTGATATATAAATATGCTGAGAATGACATCGACCTTAGAATAGTCATGTAGTAATACTGGACACTAGGTGGTCTGACATTAGAATAATTTGCTATTATAAATTATTTTTAAAGTAAATATTTATACATGTTGGTTTTGGAATACAATCGAATTCCTATAACCTATAATATTAGCACATGTCATATATTGAAATTGGAGTTCCAATGGTCTAACCCAATATATCATGAGCAAGGGAAACTCGCATAGACATATGAGTCTTTGTTGGAGTGAATACTGAATGACTCATAAGTGATTCCTAATAATTGGAAGTACACACCACCGCCAATAGGAATCTCCTCGAGTCGAGTAGCATATGTGATCCATCGATTATATGATATCATTGATTTTGCATGTGATCCTCCATACTTTGATGCCATATATGTTAGAGACCTTTCATGGTCTGACCGCTAGATGTTCGTTGGGTATGGACCGATGCACTCATTAATCAAGTACGTATCAAGATAGGATCTGTTGGCTCGTATGTATACCATAAGAGGTTTAGGTATCCATGTGAGTAAGTCACGATTCTTAAGACATTGACCAAATCCGATCACCTGGGGTTGATCACATATATCAGAAATGGTGCTATGATTAGTTGTAAAAAATCATGGACATGTTGACAATATGATATGTGCGCCTCAGAAAGTTGACGGTGATCTATGTTTCCTAAGTACAACTCGGATAGCCTACGACGGAGGGATTTTTAAACATATGTGATGACCTCAACTTGTATAGTTCATACAGGTAATTCGTATTCTTCATAAATTCGGAGGTGACCAAATTACGTACATATGAGCTATGCTTATATGACGATCATGTATAGACTTAGAGAGTCCCACAATATGAAGTGTACTCATTGAGCACTTGGATAACTGATAATGTTGGATAATAAAATAATATTTGATATATAATTATCAATTAAAATAATGTAGTGTTATTGGATAATATTAACTATTTAATTTAAGCCAATTGGATTAATTGGATTAATCCAAAATCACACAAGATATTTATTGTAATTTCATAAATATCTCTGCCATTAAAGGATTGTTGTGATATTTTATATCGTACCGTAAGTGTACTGTGTCAAGTTTTAATAAAAATGAGTGAAATAGTTTCGAACCCACAGAGATTGTATTCAACTCACACTAAGTATTATAATTGAAAATCCTAACTTTATTCAGAAAATAACTAAATTTAGAATAAACTAATATTAAAACTAAAAACTAAATAAACAAGATAGTAAAACGTTTGATAAAAGTAATCCAATGAATATAGAGATTTTAGAGTCTGATTTCACCTAGCTATCCCGATGTATTTGTTATGTCATTCAATCATTCAGTTGTATTGTTTATAAGCCAAGAATCCTAAAATATTCCACTCCCTCTCCCGAGCAATAGTGAAAAGATTATTAATTACCGACTTCGATATCCCTATAAAAATCTAATAATTAACAATTTGTTATGCCTTGTGATTCTTTGTCAATGACTTCAAATGAACGATAGATTCTCCTGAAATCTATAAAATTCTCAGATTATATTCTCTAGATCCTATTCAAAATCCCTCTCTCCAGAGCGATAGATTCTAAACATTCATTATCTTAATTTTGCTAACAAACAAGAAGCATTAAACGCAAGAGAGTATAAATAAACTAAATTACAACTTCATAAAACTCAAATTGGCAAACAATACATAGGTTCAAGCATTGGTTACATCATCCTCTAAAATTATAGAGTTAGTTCATGACTAAAGATAAAAACAATGAAATTAATGTCATGAACATAATAGAAATCATTTGAGTTTGAAGAAAGAAACAAGATGATAAAACCCGAATTGAATCCATTCGACTTCGGATGCCACCGTCTTCGTCTCCTCTTGTCACTCTTCAATCTTTCTCTTTGGATCTCTCTAAAATATGTGTTTAGAGTCTTTGTGTCTTGTATTAGCCTCTCCTCTTTAGGGTTTTGGACGAGCTTATGTATTTATAGGAAAATCTTAGAGTCTTTGTGGATGTAAAACCCTGATTTCTGAAGATTCTGGGGTCTGTCGTAGCGTCACGACGCCACTTTTGGCGTTGTGGCACCTGATCTGCGGGAAATATGTATGTGAGCATCCTGGCTGGGCTGGGCGTCGCGATGTCAGGCAATTTTTTTTCAGATAGTGATTTTCTGCGTTTTTAGCCTTCGCGCGTTCTTCAGATGCATCCGTAAGGTCCCAAAATAAGTCAATTGTCTCAGATTCATGTTCCAAAGCTTCCTACAAATAAAACATAAAAGAAACTATAAAATATATTAAATGATACGAAACCTAACAAAATAGTAAGCTAAAAATGCATGAATAAGTGGGTATAATACGCACTTATCAAACACCCCAAACTTAAGATTTTGCTAGTCCCGAGCAAAGACTAAATAAAAATTAACAAAATAAAGTAACAAAATTAACTATGCCACTTTCGTTGGGATCACGATTGCATTTAGCGTATGCAACAAGCCTTAAAACCCCTAGGCGACCCTAGTAGACAAGTTAAAGTATCGTGAGGGCTTAAAACGACGACATCCACAAATATCATTCACACATAATCATGCAAAAATATAAAGATAATAAAAGCAAATAAAATAGTCCCGATAGTTATGCATAATATTGTCCTCAAAGAATGTCTATCAATGAAATCAGAGAACCATCAAAATACCCAATGCAACTAAAATCCAAGTTCTTGAATAAATCATCTAAGCCAGACTCACTGTGTGTGTGTGTGTGTAAGGTTCATTCACAGCTCAACTCATCAGTAAGCTAACTCGATGATTTCGTCTCGAAAATTGAGATCCAATGGGTCAAACCAACCTAGATATCTCAAATTTACTATGTATTTGCCTACTCTATGCTCAGTATGGTACGGTTTTTTTTCCTTCCTTTTTCATTTTTCATTTTTTTCAACACACCTACCATTTAAGGTAGCATTTCTCCTCATGGTGGTCCTAACACTCACCCATGGGTAGCGTCATGCTTATAGGTTATAGGTGGTTTAACTTTTTCTTTTCTTGTTTTCTTTCAAAATTTCCTTTTCATTTTATTTTGTTTTTAACCATACCATACATCATAACACTAGCATATTGAGATAGATATCTAAGCAAACAGTCATTCATCGATAAATAATTTCTTCAACTAGTCACTTTCTCAATTAATTAGGTTCTTACTGCTAACAACCCATTGTTAAGTGCTTACGAGTCTAACCTAGATCACCTACTCAAGACATCGGATAAAAATCAATTGGGAACTTATCGTTTCTAAAATTTCATTATACAACAAAAAAACTCATCATTTGGACTTATGTTTTACTACGCAAGACTTTAAAAATTAATTTTTTTTAATAAATAGTATGAACTATCACTACATGCACACACCCCCAATTTAAAAATTGTATTGTCCTCAATGTAAGATAAACATAAAGAAACAAAAGTAAGGAACAATACTACCGTATATGGAATTGATCAGGCTCTTGCTGGTTAGAATTTGGTTGTGCGGGCTATGTGGGTCATGCTACCTGCACAAATAACATGCAAACTAATAAACAAATAAATAGCATACAATAAAATAAAACTAAAGTAAAGAAAATAAAATAAAAAAATAAACAAATGCAAATGCAAGGGTTGCCTCCCGCTAGCACTCAGTTTAACGTCTTCAGCCAGACGCAACCACCCAAATGATCATGGTGGCTTCAATGTAATGGACCAGGTAATCTCTTGTGCTTTCTTCTTTGGTATCCACCGGTTGTTTGTGACATGAAAAAGATAACTTGGTGGGCTGTGGTAATATAACTATAGAAGGTCCTTCAAGATCCGTATATTTTCCCCCAGTTTAAAATTCTGGACTACACATTCGCAAAATTGGCTCGACCATCTTTTAAAATTTCCAGGGATAATCTTCAGGCGATCATTGACTTTTGATTTCCTCCTTTTACAGTGCTTAGAGAGTGGTTTCAGGATTGGCTATGGAGGATCTTCATTGCATGGCTGCAATATGCTCATTGGGTGCTGAAATATTGATTCGCTCTGCGTGTTTGCAACTCTCTTCTCCAAAATATCTACCATGTGACATTCTGCATCACCTTGAGGACTCGGCATGACTTTGAAAACACTGAACGTGACTTCTTCATCTGGAACTCTCATTTTTAGTTCACCTTTCTACACATCAATGATTGTTCTGCCTATTGCCAAGAAAGGTCTTCCAATGATGATTGGAACGACATGATCCTCTTCCATATCAAGAACAAGGAAGTCAGCAGGAAAATAAAACTTATCCACCTTAACCAACACATCCTTTACTATTCCTCTCAGGTAGGTGAGAGATCTATCTGCTAGCTACAATGTGACTATGGTTGGTTTTGCCTCACTTATGCCCAACTTTTTGTAGATGGATAAGGGCATGAGATTAATACTAACACCCAAATCGCATAGCGCTTTACCAAAATATCGATTCCCAATAGTGTACGGTATGGTAAAGCTGCCTGGATCCTTCAGTTTTGGAGGAAACTTCTTCTGTCTAATGACACTGCACTCCTTTGTGAGTGCTACTATTTCAAAATCTCTCAGCTTCCTTTTCTTTGACATCATCTCCTTCATAAACTTCACATAATTTGGCATTTATTCCAAAACATATGCGAATGAGATGTTTATATGGATCTTCTTAAAGATATCTAGAAACTTGGCAAACTGAGTATCCAACTTCTTCTTTTAAAAGGGCTGAGGGTATGTCAAAGGTGTATTCAAGATAAGAGGTGGTTTATAAGGAGGAGCAAATCAACTGTTCTCTTCTTCTATTACTATTTCCTCCTGAGAGGTGTCTTTAATCTCTTTTCCGCTTCTGAGGGTTATGGCTTGACACTGCTCTTTGGGGTTGACTTCGGTATTGCTTGGAAATGCCAATTTCTGGTGATTAGTTATGTAGGAAGCAATCTGCCCACTCTGCACTTCTAAAGACTTCATTGTTGCCCCTATGTTGCCAATATATGTTTCAATGTTGTTCAACCTCGACTCATTCTTCTCAAACCTCTCTGATGTTTTGGCAAAAAACGTGCTCATGAGGTCTTATAAGGAAGGTTTCTGCTCTGATCTTTGATTGTTGAAGCCAAATGGAGGTTGCAAGACATTCTCTGTGGTGGCATATGACAAGTTCGGATGAGAGTAGTTGGGCATAGGATTGCCTCTATAGTCGTTGAAATTCTGATTGTTCACATATTGGACTTGTTCATATCCTCCGTCAGGTAAGGTCATTCTATTTACAGCAGCAACTTCATTAGATAGTTGGACCTGTTGATAGGTAAATGTCGCTAGATGAGTCGTGAGGGATGACACTTGAGCTGTAAGTGTAATAATAGGATCCACCTCATGTATACCAGCCACCTTAGGCATAATAGTGCGTTCACTTGGCCATTGGAAATTATTAATGGCCATATCCTCTAATAAAACATATGCGTCTTTAGCAGATTTCTTGAACAGAATTCCTCCTGTAGCTGCATCGACCATGGTCATATTTGGACCATTCAACCCATTGTACAATAACTGAATCTGAACCCTGGCTTCAAAATTATACTATGGGCACCTCCTAAGTAGATCTTTAAAGCGCTATCAGTCCTCATACAAATTCTCAGTCTCCAACTGTCTAAATATGCTAATTTAAGTTCTCAGTTGGGCTAATTTAGCTGGTACAAAGAACCTCGTAAGAAATATTATAGTCATGTCCTGCCATGTCAAGATGCTCCATATCGGTATTGATTGCAGCCAACCTCTCGCTTTGTCCCTTAAAGAGAATGGGAATAAGCGTAGCCTGATGGTCTCTTTAGTCAAACCATTCATCTTTATGGCATCCATCATCTCCAAGAACATCCTTAAATGCACATTAGGATCCTCTACAGCTGAACCCCCAAACTGGTTCTTTTGCACCATGTTGATCAATGCAGGTTTCAGCTCAAAATTGTTGGCGTTGATTGGTTGATGGGCAATCCCAGAATAGTTATCGTCTATGATCGGCTTGAAGTGATCTCGGATTGCCATTTGGCGTGGATTATTCTCTCTATTTTCAGTCGCCATTGCTTCTTTTTCAAGTGTCT
>SKCR01002685.1:0-27352 GCA_019454045.1 Zanthoxylum bungeanum
TCTTCCTCTCAAGCTTTCTTGTTCCTTTTTAATGGAGTTTTTTTTTTTTGTAAAGTGTATTAGGTTATGAAATGAAATGAAATGAAAACAATTTATACTTGGGCAAAAAAATTGCCTTGGCCGAAATTGTGTATACATATATACCAAAATCATTTCAATTTCATTTCACTTAAATTTGCTTAACTTATATAAATATCTAAAAAGCACTTTAATGATATTTATATTAAGTCAACAAAGGCAACATAATCTTAAAACAAATATCCTAATGTAAGATATTTATATTTTAATTAATTTAATCATTTAATAATAAATAATTAATTAATTAATCAAATACAAATATATTAAATATATGTATAATATTTACATTAAATATCAAAAACATATACTCATTTAGGATATAAGTCAAATATCTCAATTTTGACTATTAATTATGTGTATTTAAATTAATCAAGTATTAAATGTAAATACACAATAATAATCAAATGACTATCGGGTCCCTTAGCACGTATCTTGCGTTTAACCTTAAACAACTTTATAAATAATCAATATTATTTAATAATGTTGCTCTATTGCTCTACGAGTATATTTCATTATTGAGACTCTCTAGATTCAGGTATATCCGTCACGAAATCAAATTTCGTGTCCATAATTATCCAACCATAAATTATGACGATCACAGATAATCTCGCTGAATCATACAGGTCGAGGTCATGGCAAATGTATAATTCCTCTGTCACAGGTATCCGGAAAAATCCCAGAGATATAGATGTAAACGTCAAATCTCTATGGGGATTATCTAGTCAACTATTCTATTAGCAATCTCTAAAAGAATGTTTAGAACTAGCTTCTAAAATTTACCACAGGCCCATGGTTTTATCTGATTGCTAATCATATGGACTACCTATGCTCTGGTACACAGAACTGACGGATCCTATCTTGATACACATAGGATACCCTGAGGATCTATCTACACCCAACGAACAGGCGGAGGTCTGATCTAAATAGATCGGTGACGTGACTGCCATCTAAGTGTAGAAGATGTCTCAAGTGCCCACAATGGCATCTCAAGTCTAAGAATCACAAGTGCTACTCAACCTGAGAAGATTCTTATTGACGTTGGTGTATCATCCATTAAGAATCTTCGGTGAGTCGTTCAGTGTTTATCCGCTATAAACACCTACACGTCTATACTAGTCTCTAAGACTAATGGTTCATTGAGAAACCATTGGAATCATATATTCCAGTATACGACATGTACCGGTCTCAATGGGTTTACTTTAATGACCAAGTAGTGTAAACCTTGACCGGAAACTGTCTGAGAATGACAACGTCATGATACTACTCAATGTCAGTTGCGACGCTTTTGCAACAGTACCATGACTAATCATTCTAAGGTCATTACGTCTTTACCATATAAAAATATAGATTATATTATAGAAACTGCATATATTATTCATAATAACATTGTTTTACAGAAGTATTCAAAAGAAATACAACCGGGAATTGGCGCTCTACGCACCAACCCCAACATATATGACCTAGTCGCATATGTCAAAGTTCAGTATTATTAATTACAGGTAAACTACGTTTATTAATTCCAGTGTTTAAAATATATTTTGAAGTTTGCAATGTATAATGACCATGCTTATTCGGACAACAAAGAATTTGAATATTACATTTGTCATACAAATACAAAGAACAGTTCTTAATATTAATACGAAAGCCTTCTGTATCCAATACAAAAAAAGATATAATATTAGCTACACATTCAGGTACAAAATAACAATCATTTAACAAAAGTGTCCCTTCAGCAAAGGGATCTCGCATAATCCCACTGCAACTGCCATCCAGTGAGTCTCCACTCCCGAACCACAACTGTATCTCTCTAGGCTTCAGTTTCCTACTTTCCTTCAGCACCTGCAACGAATTGCAAATTTGAATGGGACAAGCAGAATCTAAAATCCATGTGGATGTAATGGCTTCACAAGCCAAAGATATATCAATAACTGGAAAAATAAATGTACCTGATGTTGATGATTTCTCCCTCCTCAGCGGGGCAATGTAGTCAGGACAGTTCCTTTTCCAGTGCCCGACTTTGCTGCAGTGATGGCATTTGTCTTCAGAAGGCCTCTTGGGTTTTGCTATCTTTGCCTGTGGTTGAGGACCGAGACCCTTCTTCTTCCCTTTTCTTCTTCTTTCCCTTTGACCAAGTTTGGGAAGAAGCAGAAAGTGAAGTAGGTCTTGGAGGGCGAGTCAGTACTCCCTTCTTGAGGTTCTCTTGCGCCATAAGAAACATCATATACAGCTCTTGGTAGGTACAGATAATCCCATTTATGTTGAAGTACATCACGAACTGGCGATAAGAAGCTGGGAGCGAACCAAGAATGACACTCCTTCCGAGAATGTCATTCAGAATGAGATTATGTTACCTCAGTTGATCGATCAAATTGATCATTTGAAGAACATGTGAGTTAACAGCTTGCCCCTCATCCAACCGCGCATGGAACAATTCCACTGCGACCTTATGAACAACAACTTGTTCTTGGTTCTCAAACGATTGTCTTAATCGAGTCATCATACTATACGCATCTGACATGCCAAGGTATTGTTTCTTGAGCCCCGGTGAAACAGAACTTAATATGTATGATTTAACTTTTAAATCATCATCCTTCCAAGCTTGGAAGACTTCGCATTCTTCCGGTGTAACATCCTCTGCCACAGCAAGAGGCAGTGGACCCTCAAGAACATATCCCAACTTCTCGGAGTTGAGGACAATCCTCAAATCTAATTCCCAATCGGTGAAGTTATCAGCGCCTTTGAGTTTGTTCGCATCAAGCATACACGCAAATTGATTAGTGGATGGTTCCGCCATCGCAAATCTATCATATAGATTACGAAAAACAGTTAGCAGAAATAAAGCAGTTTCATATAATATCAAAAGCATAAACTAGATCATGGATTTTTAATCTAAAAATGCCCCTCCCACTAAATCATGCAATAATGTAATCCCCAAACAGAATACAAAGATTTAATAATTAAATTAAATACAAATAGTGAAAAGTGGATCCCGTGAATATATTTCAGCTCACAGTAGAGGCACGGTATCGCCTACGTATATTCATCGGGTAGACAACTCATTTGTCAATCACTCACTAGTGACTCCTGGGTTTCCGGTCTTGGTCGTTTCTCGTTGTCGCTGCTAAGGCAGGCCCATAAGGAGACGTACCAAGGTTAAGCTCGTCAATGATAAACTCAAGTTACTTGCATAACCCTGACAGCTGAGGCACGTTCAGGATTCCCCTTTCGCTTGAATTTATCTAGTATCTTATATACATCCGGTATAAATAAATCTCTATCGGCTACACCCTCACAGCAGAGGCACGGTCTCGGATGTAGTGACGGAGAAATATTCATAAACCGTATTGACAAGACGGACCACATAACATGCATCAAATACATAATTACATTTAAACCTTATTAATTAAGGATTTTCCGCTAAGTGTCATACACCCTAAATCTAATCAAATTAGATTAAAACATGCATGTATAAAGTTAATAAAACATGATTAAACATTGAATTTAAAGGGCTAATCATATTAGGGGGCCTAGAATCAGACTCGCTCTGATACCATTTTGAATGAGTTTTATAGCGGAAATCCGGTAACTCAACGGAATAGTGGAAAATCAAAATTTTCTGATTTCAAAACCTTTTCTCGGATAAATGAAATAACTTATTTATTTTATTATCCAATTATCAAATTATGAAATATTACACAACAAATCATATTTTTGTGTAATTACCAAATTACCCCTAAACATTGCATTTTGTTCATTTTAATCCGAAATTGTTCGAAACGATTTTGGATGATTCTAAATCATTTCAAATATGAATTTAACATTTCCTACACATTGAAATTCAAATTGCAACCAAAAATCCCAAAATACTACACCAAGGCCGAGAGCCTCAACAAGGGGGAAAATGTGCATTTTGCACTTTACATGTTCAAAACACATCAAGAAGAAATCCAATCAACATAAGATTTTATATGTATCATATACACATCCAAATACATAACATAAATGAAAGCCCCAAACCTGGAAGTGGTCTCAAACCCTAATTTTTCAATTTCTTCAAATTAGACCAAATTTGTTAAATCCAATACTTCAATCATATTTCTTCCATTACAATCAAGCCTTACCACAATGAAACAACTATAGAACAAATCTAGGTCATTTAAGAGTGGGTCAATAACTCTAGATTAGCAACAAGTTTCTCAAACTATCAAAAGTATGCTTATTAACATATTAGAAGCATCCTTTGAATTTTATACATGCTCAACACATTTCAAATCTTCCATCCTCCAAAAATAGAAAGAATAAAGAATATAAAAATAAAAGAAACTCATAGCATGAAGCCTAGAACTCAAGGAATATTTTCCTCTCTAATAGCAAGTTAGAAAAACTTACTAAAATCCAAGTTTTTCCTTGGTTTCTTTTTCTTTCTTCAAGCTTCTTTGTTTTCCTTTTAATGGAGTATCGATAAGTGTTTCAAGGTTATGAAACCCTAAAGAAAACAAAAAAAATATATACCAAAATCCTTATGCCTTGGCCGAATTTGGTAGCTTGCAAAATATCAAGATATTTTTCAATTTTTGTTTCATTTAATGCATTTTATCAACTTGCATTTTAATCATCAAACCATTTAATGAATTAAAGTAATCCAACAAAAGAAAATCAAGTCCTAAAATAAATATCTTAACTTTAAAAATTTATATTTTAATTAATTTAATCATTTAACATTTAAATAATTATTTAATTATTTAAATACAAATATATATTAAATATATATATTATATTTAAATTAAATATAAAATACATATATATATATATATTTATGATATTAGTCAAATATCTCAATTTGACAATTAATTAATATGTATTTGAATTAATCTATCATTAAAAGCAAATACACAAAAAACGGGAAATGACTATTGGGTCCCTACACATGTATTTTGCGTTTAAACTTTAAATGACTTTATAAATAATCAATATTATTTATAAATGTTGCCCTAGTGCTCTATGATTATATTTCATTAGTGAGACTCTCTAGATTCATGCATATCCGTCATGAAATCCAATTTCGTGTCCATAATTTATCCACCCGTAAATTATGACGAACACGGATAAACTCGCTGAATCGTACAAGTCGAGGTCATGGCAAATGTATAATTCCTTCGTCACAGGTATCCGGATATATCCCAAAGATATAGATATAAATGTCAAATCTCTATGGGAATTATCCCGTCGACGTCTGTATTAGTAATCTCAAAAAGTACATTTAGAACTTACTTCTAAATTGTACCACGGGCCCATGGTTTTTATCTCATTGCTAATCATATGGACTACCTATGCTCTGATACACAGAACTGACGGATCCTATCTCGATACACACAGGACACCCTGAGGATCTATCCACACCCAACGAACAAGCGGAGGTCTGATCTAAATAGATCGGTGACGTGACTGCCATCTAAGTGTATAAGATGTCTCATGTGCCCACAGTGGCATCTCAAGTCTAAGAATCACAAGTGCTACTCAACCCGATAAGATTCTTATTGACGTTGGTGTACCATCCATTAAGAATATTCGGTGAGTCGTTCAGTGTTTATCCGCTATAAACACCTACACGTCTATACTAGTCTCCAAGACTTATGGTTCATTGAGAAACCATTGGAATCATATATTCCAGTATACGACATGTATCGGTCTCAACTTGTTTACTATACTGACCAAGTAGTGTAAACTTTGACCAGGAACTGTCTGAGAATGACAACGTCATGATGCTACTCAATGTCAGTTGTGACGCTTTTGCAACAGCACCATGACTAGTCATTCTAAGGTCATTACTTCTATATCATATTAAAAGATATATTATATTATAGAAACTGCATATATTATTCATAATAATAACGTTTGACATAAGTATTTATAAAGAAATACACCCAGGAATCGGCGCTCTGAGCACCAACCCCAACACACATCTCGCAGAGACTTCTTTTCATCTTATACACTAGGTGACTACAGTGCTGTAAGGATGGGAAATGATGGTCAGTCCAAAGACGTTGGTATTGGAGACATTTTCCTTAAAAAAGACAACGGAACAAAGCTAGTGTTGAAGGGAGTCAAGCAAATCCCAGATATTCGGTTAAACATGAACTCAACAGGGAAGTTGGATGATTAAGGCTTCTGCAGCACCTTTAGTGACGGTACATGGAAGCTCACTAAAGGATCAATGGTAATGGCATGAGGTAAGAAATATTTAACATTGTATTTGATGCACGCTAAACTTTCCAATAGCAACATAAATACAACCAACAGTGATGAGGCAGTCGAGTTATGACATAAAAAGCTCGATCATATGAGTCAAACGGGGATGGAAGTACTGCACCGATGAAGTGTTCTTCCCAGACTGAAGAACTCACACTTACAGAGTGAACACTGCATGGCTAGAAAGAAGAACATGGTGTCCTTCCAGAGCTCCACGCCTAAAAAAAATCGAAGGTATTTGATCTCATACATTCAGATGTATGTGGTCTGATGTAGACAAGAACACTTGGTGGGTCACTTTATTTTGTGACATTTATAGATGATCATTTAAGGAAGATATGGGTATACACCTTGAAGACAGAAGATCAACTGTTGAGAGTGTTCAAGGAGTTTCATGCCCTCGTAGAGAGAGAAATCGGTAAGAAACTGAAATGTATCTGAACAGACAATGGTGGAGAGTACATAGGTCCATTTGATCATTACTGAAAGATGCAAGGAATCTGACGTCAAAAGACACCTCCCAAGACACCCTAGCTGAATGACCTAGCTGAGAGGATGAATAGAACCTTGTGCGAAATGGTCAGAAGCTTGCTCTCACAAGCCAAGCTACCGAAGACATTTTAGGGGTAGGCACTCAGCACAACCGTACATGTTTTGAACGTGTCCCCATCAGTCGCACTAAAAGGTAATGTTCCTAATCAAGTCTGGACAGGAAAATAAGTGTCATATGAGCACTTGCATGTCTTTGGGTGCAAAATATTTGTACACATCCCAAAGAATGAGAGATCCAAACTTGATGTAAAGACGCGACAATGTGTCTTTATTGGCTATGGTCTGGATGATTTCAGCTCTGTATAATCCTATTGAGAAGAATATTCTCAAAAGCTGTGATGTTGTCTTCGTTGAAGATCAGACTATAAAAGATATCAGGAAAGAACTAAAGGAAATGCCCCAGCAATACAGAAATATTGATGTGAATCCAGAACCTTATACACCGGTGCCAGTACATGTTGAAGATGAGGTTCCCAACCATGATGGTACATGTGTTGAAACTCCCAGAGATGATGATCATGATCAACCACCAGTACCAGAAGCTACACCAACAGTCCCACAGAGAAGGTTTGACAGAGAAAGACGACCTTCAATGAAATACTCTGTATATGAGTATGTGCTGCTTACTGACGGGGGAGAACCCGAGAGCTACAATGAGGCTGTGGAAATAGAGAATAAAGAAAAGTGGGAGGAAGTCATGCAAGATGAGACAAAATCTTTGCATGAACTTTCGAGTTTGTGAAATTGCCAAAAGGAAAACGGGCTTTGAAGAACAAATGGGTGTATAGAGTGAAGCAACAAGAACACACTTCACAACCCCGGTACAAAGCCAGACTAGTTTTCAAGGGATTCAATCAGAGGAAAGACATTGACTTTGATGAAATCTTCTCTCCAGTTGTGAAGATGTCATCCATCATAGTAGTATTTTTCTTAGCAGCAAGTTTTGACTTAGAGATTGGGGAGATGGATGTCAAGACCGTATTTCTTCATGAGGATCTGGAAGAAGAAATTTATATAGAGCAATCAGAAGGCTTCAGAGTCAAAGGAAAAGAGGATCATGTGTGCAGACTCAGGAAAAGCCTCTATGGTTTGAAACAGCCACTGAGACAGTGGTACGTGAAGTTTGAGTCAGTTATGGGGGAGCAATGATACAAGAATACTACTTCAGACCATTGGGTTTTGACCGGCGTAATCATACGCGTATAACGCAAGCGCACGTATCGTTCAAGTAGTATAAAAAGTATCGATCCCACGAGGACTTAAAACCTTTTGTTATCAATTTATGGGGCCAAATGATTACAAGTATCTAACAGGTTGTTTGATTCATTGATTTGAAATGACGATGATTCTAAATTTAAAACAAGTAAATAAAATTGCTTAAAAGTAGGTTGAGAAAAATCCAAATTTATAAAACTATCTAGAGTTGTGAATCATTCCAATATTATTTAAAGATGAAGTGGTTATCTTATAGTTGGGTAATATATTGATTTATTAACCTGGAACACTAATTTATGTAAAAGCCTCTTCCGATGGTCAATTACAAATACCTAGTATAATCCAATTGAACCATATGTCTATGTCAACCAAATTACCTAGATTAATTAAGATTAAGTTCCAATTATAGCTACCCCCGCCCAACAGGTATATTCCTATCCTGTAAGGAAATCTATTAAAAGGGTTATCTATCATCAAGGAAGATCGTGGGCTATTGAGTCTAAGGTCTTAAACTTAAAATCTCTATGTCTAGTTCATTTTAAGTTTACCTAATCAATTTAATTAATGGCCAGTTAATTAAAGAGCATTAAGATTAAGACTCAATAAATAAATCTTTATATTACTCAAACTATAATCTAACCCCTTATAAACCCGTGATATTGAAATTCATCACAACCCTAGATACTAACTTAGTTATGACACATAGCTAGGGCTAATGAAATAAAAGACATAAAGTAAAAATGATGAAAGTAAGTGTGGTAAAGTAAATGCGGAAAAGTAAATTGCAATAAAATAAAATGCTAAGGTAAAAAGAATTAACTTCTACTAAATACTATTTAGATATCTCCATTAATATAATATATTAACTCGTGATGATAATACCAACCAGCCATATAGGCGGAATTAAAATAACCAGCCATAAAGGCGGAACCAAAATAACCAGCCATAAAGGCGGAACTAAAATTAAATTACCAACCGACCAATCTGGCGGTATCCTTGCTTAGTCAGGTTTAACCAGTTTAAATTAAATAGCCAACCGACCAATATAGCGGTATCCCTTTTTAAGTCAAATTTTAAATGGTGAATATATTATATTTAAGGGAGATTAATCTAAATAGCAATAGTAAAAGAATTACATTTCACCCTAGCAAGGGGAAGTTACCTCCTCATAGTTGAATAGTAAAACTGTAAAAAGTAAAAGGTAAAAATAAATTACTATTACTATTCAAAAGTAAAATTACTATTATTACAGAACGTAATTAAAAATTACAAAACTAAATTAAAAGAAATTTAGAGAGAGAAGAACTCCATATTTACATCAAAGAAATGGGAGAGGAAGGTACAATGAAATCTGAAATTTCGAGCTCTATTTATAGGCGCGGATAGGCCGCGGGCGTCGCGACGCTGAAAGAGTTCAGAGTCACGACGCTGGAACAGTGACACGTGTCACTTGCTGATTCGCCGGCTCAGATTCTTATCCGATGACGTGGCACTGTTCATTACGTCATTGGTGACATCACGCTGACGTGTGGAGGGCGATTGTCGGCACCGTTAGATCGCGACACGTGGCACTGACGCATTTTAGCATCTCCGTTGTGATGGCGACACGTGGCACGGCGCAAGTTAGCATGATCGGCGCACGTTAGCAAGTCAAACCAATCAGATTCTGACACGTGGCAAACGGTGCACGTTAGCAGGTTCGGCGCATGCTGGGCGTCGCGACGCGAAAGGCTTCAACGTCGCGACGCCGAAATTACCATTTTGCCCTTTTTGTCCAATTTTTCTTGTTTTGCTCCAATTCACCTCCAGAATGTCCTGAAACTTTAGTTATCTACAAAATAACACAAAACACATCAAAATATTCACAAAACCCAAGAAAACTATACAAAATATTAGGTTTAATGAGTGGGAAATAGTGATAGATTCACCACTCATCAGGTTTTCGTTCAGAAATTTTTCGACGATGACTTTATCATCTTACTGTTGTATATAGAGGATATATTGATAGTTGGCCGGAATCAATCGAGGATTGATGATTTGAAGCAGCAATTGAGCAAGTCTTTTGAGATGAAAAACTTGGGGCCAGCAAAACAGATTCTTGGCATCAAGATCGGTCGTGATCGAAAAGCCAAGAAATTATACTTGTCACAGGAGGAGTACATCGAGAAGGTACTTCAGTGATTTCAGATGGACAAGGCTAAAGCGGTTAGCACTCCTCTTGCTACCCACTTTACATTGAGTACAAATCAGAGTCTCTCTACTGAGACAGAGAAAGAGGAAATGAAACAGATTTCATACACCTCAGCAGTGGGAAGTCTCATGTATGTTATGGTATGCACAAGGCCAGACCTAGTACACGCAATTGGATTGGTCAGTCTGTTTATGTCAAATCTAGGAAAAGAATACTAGAATGCTATCAAATGGATAATGCGGTATCTTCGAGGCACATCCAAAATGAGACTATGTTTTGGAAGCAACAAGCCAGTGTTAATGAGCTACACCGATTCAGATATGGCATGTGATGTGGATACTTGTTAAGATGCAATTATAGTCTGTTAAGAAATGTTCAATGAGTATCAATGACCATTTTACAAATATGAAAAAGTTAGCTGATAGTCTTGCTGCGGCTGGTAAACCTGTGGCTAGAAATGATCTGATTGCTTGTATTTTAACTGGATTAAACATTGATTCAAAGTATAAATCTCTTGTTACAAATGTCTTAGCTAGAGCTAAGTCAATGAGCTTAGAAGTACTATATTCTCTGTTTGTTAGTCATGAATGTAGAATTGAACAATTTAATAATAAAATGAGTGATGAAACAAAGGACAACCTAACTGCTAATGTTGCACAGAAAAATCAAGGATTTAACAAGAATGCTTCTCATAACAAAGGTTTTGGTTATGGTGGAAATAATGGAAACAGGCTTAGAAACAATGGAGGTAACTATCAAATGAATAATAACTATAAAAATGCTAAGGGAAACAATGGTGATCTCATTTGTCAAATTTGTTCATTTATGGATATGAAGTTTATAAGTGCAAGAATATGTTCAATCAAGGCTTCGTGGCTAAGCAGTTTATAATGGAGGAGGTTTTGGTTATCAAGGCAATATGGTGTGTGTTTAACAAGAACCATAACTACAATTATTTATTTACGCTCACCCAAAAAAACAAAGATATACAATGATTAACAGTTGAGAGGAATGAAAATGATATGGCAGTAGCTGCTATGAGCAAGGAGCAAAAACAATACAAACAAAACATGAAGATAAATAATACCCAGATTAGCAAAAGGCACAAACTTGATCTTCAAAATGGAATTAAATTTCTAACGCCTCTGGAAATTAAACTGCTTTATTCCAAGGGCGAAAAGAAATCCGAAGAGTACTGCAAAGCCAGCAGTACAACTGCAACTACTCCCAGAAAATCATGCTTGTAACCGAAGTAACTTCTAACAAATTGTTTCACTGTTTCATCACTTTCCATTCTCTCCTCTATATCTCAAACTGCGAAACAACCAATCCGTACAAGGTCCAAGATATGGGGTTTGCCCCATAGTACCATCTCCACCATACTGGAATCCTCTGTTTTTGGACAAGATTGATAGATAAGGAAAGCATTAGCAACTATATATCTGTAAGCAAGAAAATCCAGAGTATAAAATAGAAATGGGAATACGATACTTACAGGTCTTGGGATTATAAACCCGGCAAAGACGTTCCATAATCCAAAAAAATAAGATGAAACAATGGCAGCAATGTGGTGGTTTGGAGTAATAGCTACTGCCATCATGCCATAGAAGGTGAAGTATAATAAAGTGAAGAACATGAAGAATATATACCAAAAGAACTTCGAGGCTGTCCAGTCAAATCCAATCATAGCATAGACTATAACACCATACACAGCTGACTGAACAAAAATGTAAGGTATCTCAATCGAAGCCTGCAGAAAAGAAAAGTTAAAAAAAAAAAAAAAAAAAAAAAAATCAGTAAAGAAACACAATTCTTTATTACATTTCTAATATATGTAATGTGTCCAGCAATTACTTGTGCTATTGCCCATGGTAGGCCTGAATACATTCCAGCAGCACTTTCTCTGTAAAAGACTGTCCTTTCGACAGATACTATTGGCTGCACTGATAAACAATATTGAATGCCGATGAAGAGAATAGCAGAGTACATGGAACCCATTGCATTAAACAGATCTTGGCTCTTTTTCCTATTAATTGAAAAGCCAAATTTAGATGATTAAAAGGCAGATGAAACAAGACTTTCAATAACATGTAACTCACGTTTTAGTGCCTAAGTCCCAAAATAATGACCCAAACACCAATGCTATAACGGTTGTGAAAAAAAATCTAGCAGCAGTGTATGGTGGATTTCGCCAGAATGACCAGTGTTGTTTCCACAAGCAAGCCATAAATTGGGTCATAGCTGATTGAGAGTACTGAGTAGGAAAATAAAGGTCCTTTGAACCCGGAGCAGGTTTGCTTAAATCTTCAATGAGTGCTTTGTTTCTCCTGAAACAATGGCATACATCACATCAGCTTTAATTTTGAGCTAAAAAACAAATGCACTGGCCTAGTGGTGAATGGTTGTGGTCGATAGGTCATCTAACTGAGTAGTACATCATAAACATACCTGCATAATTCTGAGCGTCTGAAAATATCAGTAAAATCAACCCCCAAAGCTATTTCTTGGGATGAAGCTGTAACTTCCAACATCCAAGTTGCCGGATTATAACCATCTTTAATTTTTTCGATTCCGGGAATTGCCTTCATGAAAACAAATGCATTAGTGAGTTTCAAGATGTAAATTATACAAGTCACTCCAGAATTTGGTTTCAAGTTAAATTTCCATATTAGTATGTGCATCAGGTCATACTTCAAAATAGCGGATAAGATGGCTAGAATGGCGACCCAGTGGTCCAACATAAATCTCTTGTCCTCCTCGCTTCATTAGGAACAGCTGCAATGTATTGTTAAACAATGATAATCAACATATTAGAAAAGAAAGGAAAAGGAAAAACTTTTCACTCCGACGATCCAGTATTAACATTTCTTACCTCATCAAAAGCTTCAAATATATCAATGCTTGGTTGATGGATGGTGCACACTACCGTTCTTCCAGTGTCCACTGTGTTTCTAACAGTTCTCATAACAATTGCAGCAGCCCTCGCATCTAGCCCTGAGGTTGGTTCATCCATAAATATGATGGATGGGTTAGCCACGAGCTCAACCGCAATGGTAAGCCTCTTACGTTGCTCTGTCGATAGACCGCTTACACTAGGCAAACCAACTAGCGATTGTCTCAATGGGTTCAGCTCCACAAGCTCCATAACTTCCTCAAACAAACATCTGTAGACCAAGGTGAAATTTAAACCATTGCAACCATATCCAGCAACATATTCAGAGATTTGAACAGTTTTTTTCTAGTAGACTCAGATTAACTTTTTATTTTGGCTCTTAATGACCTGCACTCATAATGAACTTTTTACTTTCTGAACAAACCTTTTTAGTTTCAGAATCAACTTCAGGAGCTAAACGAAGCCAGGCCGAGAAGACCAAGGACTCGTACACGGTAACAAAAGGAGAGTGGATATCATTTTGTTCACAATATCCTGAAATACGAGCAAATGTTTCTTGCTTCTTTGGGTAACCAGATATAGTTATGTTCCCAGTAATATATCCACCCGTTTTCCTGCCAGCCAACACATCCATCAAAGTTGTTTTACCAGCACCACTAATACCCATTAAAGCTGTAAGAACACCTGGCCTGAAGGCACCACTCACACCATTTAGAAGCACCAATCTATCTTCAAGAACACCTTGAATTTTCATTTCCTAAAAAGGAAAATCAAACCAATTAGTCGTCATGTCAGGAATTCATTATAATGATTCAAGATAGCTTCCATATTTTTGAAATGACTTAATTGGTTTTAAAATTACAATTACCTGTGGCATGTCAACAGAGTATGAAACTTCATCGAAGGTGAGGGAATGCGACTCAAATGGAAGCACCATTCCTCTTTTCTTTGGTTGGGTTGTCCCAACAGCTGCTTCTGTACGGGATAAGGACTGGGAAAAAGAGTTTCTCCACCTAACATCATTTCCACTCTCTGCATATTACCAATAATTAAGTAGCATCATAAGGCATTTACAAAGAAAGTCACAGTTCGTCAAATATATCGAAAGAGTTTTATTACCCGAGCGAGTTGTGTGACTAGAATAATTTCCACTAGTTGATAACTCAACAGTTCCTCCAATTCTGTTATCTTCCTCATTACTTTCATATTCCTCTGTTATAACAGCCCGAGGCTTCTCAAATTCTGCACGTATGTATTTGCACGGAATTACAACATAAACCCACTGCTTTAGAAGTAATTAAAGTGAAGATGGTAAAAATACCCACGGTTAAGAAAAGTGAGAGCCACAGTGAAACCAATGTGAAACAGTAGCACAAAACCAAACAGAGCCCCCAATCCAATCCAATACCAATACTCATGCGGGAAGAACCCACGAGACTTCAAAACTTGCACTCCAAGTGATTCAGCTGAGTTTGGTGTAATCTATGATATGGAAAAATTTACAGACATCACTATGTTAATAAAAGACAAATATACTATCATGGACAAGGCTTATTGAGAGAATTACCCTGCTCCAACTGTGCCCAAGAAATTCATTAGCCACTATTGCATTCTGTGCATACATTAAAGGAGAACACCAATAAGCCCATATCCACCATTTTTTGATGTCCTCTGCATAATTAAACCAGATAAGTAAGAATTGAAGTAAAACTTAAAGAAAATATCAATTTTGTTTAACTCATTTGAATTTTGTACCTCTTGAAAGTAAATATCCACCCAATGCCATAAGCACAAGTAATGCAAATGTACCAAATGTATTAGCAACAACCATGTTCCTGCCTGTTGCTGCAATGAATCGGAATAATGCACAAGCCATTTGGTGAACACCGAAGAGCAGAAAGTATTGCTTAAAAAACCTGCAAGAAAGAAAAATCATTACATAAACTAGTTGGATAAATAGATCATGTGATAAAAACTTCACTGCTTACTAGCAGAATTGTTTCTTTTTATCTGTGTTTACCTTCCAGCATTGGGATCAAACCCAATTACATAATAGGATAAGAATCCCAAAACAGCAACCTCTACGAATGCGATAGGGATCTTGAGGATCCATGCTGGAAGAGCATATGCCCACGGTGGAAAAAATCGGAGGCCTCTTTGCTTGTAGAAGACAGGAAGCTTTGCTATGGTCATAGAAATCTCTGAAAATCCATTGAACATGACAGTGACAATAACGAAGAAAATAACACCAATGTAAATTCCTCCATCAGATATAGAGTCTTTGTGCATCTTCGTTCTGAGGAAGAGTGTCATAGATATCAATGCAACAATTGCAATCTAGTAGCAGGGGGAAAGAAAAGAATCATTATCAGTTCCAGAAAATATTAAAACAATTCAGAAGAATCAAGTTAATACTCACTTGGGTGAGCTTGAAGATGTAGACAAATGAGTTCCTCTTCATGAGCAAAAATTCTCTTGAGATGCAAGCTTTCAACAACTCCTCCTTGCCAACACCATACACTTTTGTAGTCAAAGCAGCTCGGTGGCTCTGGCTCTTATGAAATGGTGTTTGAAGCTCATCAGTGAGTTTCTGTCCCACATGGAACGATTGGAATGCCTCAGCAAACTCTTGGACTGTAACAAACCTGTAAGGAATCTCTTTATCTGCCCAATACTGCTGTTGATCTTTTTTTGATGTCACCTGCAACAATATTTTTGTAAAGATTGAATATGAGAAGTTACTTGTGAGACTGGTCTTAGTTTTTAGAACAATTTAAGCCTCTGTTTGATGAAAGAAATCTCTTATTTTCAAAGAAGTGGCTTTTTCTTATCAATGAAAAATGTCAAAGACGGAGATGTATTCGAGAATACTTCTTGCAAGAAGTCGGCCACGCCTTTCCTTTGGGGACATTTAAAGCCCTTGGATTCAAAAAACTCCAATACTAATTCGCGTGGACCCTGGTACACAATGTGACCCTCAGATAGAAGGATAATGTCATCAAACAGATCATAAGTCTCTGGTGCTGGCTGCAGAAGCGATATCACAGCGGTTCCACAATTGATGTGAATATTTTGCCGGAGACAATTCACAATATGAAAAGTCGTCGAGCTGTCCAAACCAGTGGAAATCTCGTCCATAAACATTGCCAGTGCTGGTCCAACCATCATTTCACCTAAGTTTGAATAAAAAGGAATTATTGTTTGTTTCTAATTGAGCACAGTAGAAATGAATTTATGGAGCTCGTCATTGTCATATACCTGTTGTCACACGTTTCTTTTGTCCACCGGATATACCTCTTATCATTTCATCACCTATGAAGATATCAGCACAGCTATCCAGTCCCAGGACCTGTATATTTATGATGAGAAGTGTTCACATTAGTTACTTGTTCTTTAAGATAATTAGTAATTTTAGATGATTAATAATTATATTACCTTGAGAATATAATCAGTGATCACATTCACTTCTTGGCCTTCAATTGCTATTGCCTGAGACATGAGAATTGATAAAGAAATACAAGAGACTCAATCACCAAGAGTTCAAATCCATCTTCATAAGGTTGATTCTGATTTATCTATTTTCTAGAGAGCGAAAGGTAAAATTTCAATTCAAGAAAACGACATGAAAAGTTCAACGTCAGAGTTCATATGCCAAAAGAACACCCGAATGGAGGCAAGCATAAAACTCAAAACCCATCTTTTATCAATTTATTTTCTTTTTCATTCTTGTACTTTTATTAAATGGTTAAATGATAAACATGTTTTAAACAAACTTAAGCTTTCCTCACCTTCATATAGACATCAATATCAGGATCAGGCTTAATACCTGCTGCCTTCTCTCTTCTAGCCAACTCCGATAACATGTCTACATGTCCCAAACACAACAACTTTTATATTCAGAGGAAGAAAATAAAAATATTAATAAAAAACAATAAAACCTACCAAAACGGCTTCCAACTCCTTGGCATCTAGCGGAGAAGGCCAAGGTTTCCCTCACAGTCATTTCCCCTATATGAGCATCATGTTGACTGATATAAGCAGCTGTTCTCTGAGGCACAAATTCATGCATGTCGTGGCCATTGTATGTCACCCTACCAGAAAACTTAACACAGACATTTTGATTCTCAATTTAGAGATAAAACAAAAGTCATAAAACCAATGCAAAAATTCAAACCCATGTGAAAAAATTTAGAGCTTTTGACTGAATAAAATCACCTTGAGACTAGAATCAAGCTTCCCTGCCAAAGCCAACAAAAGTGTGGTCTTTCCAGAACTTGGAGGACCCAAAAGCAGTGTCATTCTACAGAATTTGACCTTATTTAAGTACTCACAAATTCAAGAAAATACAAGTAAATTAAGAAACAATAGGAATTTCAATTCTCACCTGCCAGGCTTAATGATTCCACTGACATCCTTAAGGATTGTCAAGTGTCTCTTTCTACTTGGAAGAATTTGGAGACACTTCAAGAAACCCTTCAAACATATACAGATAGTTAGTTTAAAACTTTGAGCAGAGAAATTAACAAAATTTAATTAATTTTACAAAACTAATGATTTATTGTTGAAGAATATTACCTCAAAGATGTTGGTATAAAACTTAGCGAATGATGGCAAGGCTTTACTTGCTAAAAAAGCTTCCGCTTCAACATTCAATTGTTCATATCGAACTTCCACTTTGGGAAGCTTTATTCCAACTCTGAGGAATATCAAAGAACAATTAAAAATATTTACTTAAATACAACACACACAAGACACTTTTAAAACGTTTCATAAAAAAAATTACACATGAAAAAGATAAATCCCCTAAAAAATATAAATAAATAAGATCTAAGAAAAATGAAAATCATAATCAACGAGTCCTTGTTATCATATTCAGACTTACCTAACAATACATAACTACTTCATCCACCCTCTAAATCACAATCCATAAAAATACACATATATTTAACATATATATCTACAACTTTCATCGACAAATCTCTCTCAGATTCAGACTTAAGTGGAGTAGAAATCATCCCTAAAATTATTGTATCTCACATACTTCACATTAACTTCCGTCATAATCACATTTTTTATCTCTGTCACATTGATCAGACACATTACTTAAATTTAATCACATTATCAACCTTCAGTCACATTACTGACCTCGGTCACATTGAGCATGATTACAATTATCACCTCAGTCATATCTCAATCACATTCCTTATTGAGGTTTACTAATTAAATACAACTTACGGAACATATCATACTATTCTAAAAAAATAATTATCAGTAAAATATGGCTCCCAAGTTTTTCGACCCAAAAGACTAATCCATTTAGTTGTGTTACACAACATATTAATAAATTAATAAATCTTAATAAATTATAAATCGCTTCTTTAGGGAAGAGTCTAAGATACTCTGGAAATCTTACATTTTTTCAACTAATCCAGAGAGAGAAAATTTCTATATGATAATTTCAAAAAAGGAACTTGTATTCCTTAAATTTGTGAATACGCGACTCGAGGAAGTTGTATATGATTGTGTAATACTATTTATGTGTTTTTTTTAAAACGTTGGAAACTCCACCGCCAAATCATCCGACCTGAACTTAAGCGGAATAAGTAAAATCTTCTCATGTCTTATGCTCTTACAAAAAATACACCATTTGACTCAAATTCAGAACCTGACAATCAAATCTCAAGTCATTTGTCATCAAGTCATATCCCTTTGAGGTACCATTTATTCATGTTTATTAAACAAATATATTCGGCCGAGTTTATTCAGAAATCATGTTGTTATGTGACATTAAAAAAAAAAAAAAATCTAAACTTTTTATATTTGAACATCAAATATTGCTGTTGAAAACCGTTGACCGCCTTAAGAAATAGTCATATGAATATTATCAATTGAAGCTGCATGCAGAGAAAGAGAAAAAAAAAAGTTGTACTTATCAAGACGGTTCTTGAGCTTCCATAAGAACTGCTCATTATCAACTTCAGCAACCTTGACCAATTTATCAATCAACCTTGCCTTTCTTGCAGTCCAAGATTGTGTACATCAACTTCATTAACTTCACCTCGTGAAGAAGTTAATATCCCTTTCTTCAAACGATTATAAGTAGGCAATTTCTCAAGAGCAGCCCATATTAGAGCTTCCTCATCATCTTCTTCTTCTCCTCCTCTTAAAGACCTTGAAAATGCACCCACAGAATTGCTTCTCCATCTAGAAGCACTTCTACGGAAGCTACTACTGGCACCCTCCATCACTACTACTACTACTACTACAACCAAAGTACGTAGATGATATATCAGAAGTTATTTTTCTTGAGTTTTCTTTCGTTGAAGTCTATAATTTATAAGATATTTAAAGCATAAAGCTTGTCTCTCTCCCTTTATAAGTTTATGGAAAGTCTTAAATAAAAATTTCAACGCTTCTATAATTTATCCTTTTTTTCATTAAAAAAAAAAACAAAATCTGTAATTAAAAATAGGTTTTTTGAACTCTTTCGTGTAAAGAGGAGACCCAACTACTTTAAAATTGAAATGGTGAATTCTTTATTCATTGAGGAATTAAATCCGAAATATATTATATAGATTATGATGTTTTCACCTAATGAGTTAATAATTATTGACGGTCTCTTTCTTTCATCACGAGTCATGTTGACCTGTTGATCATATAACATCATTCTATGAGCCTTATTATTTTTTTAATAAATATTCTGTCTCTATATGAATACATATTAATTATTGCGGTGTTATTTTTTTTTCTTTATTATTATTAAATTGTTGATGTTCATATCCGGCATTGACCCAGCAGCAATCTTTGTCATTAATGCTGATGTGTAGAGCTCTACATGACTGATCTGTAGAGACCATTTGAAAAAAATACTCTTACCCCATATATCATTGGTTGAGGGTAGATGAGGGTTGAAATTAGTTAAAACCCACCAATAATTATATATAATATAATATATAATTATTATTTGTTTAGTAATTTTTTTTTATACATTCTCACATAGCATAATTAATATCCAGGGGTGGATGGAGCCCTAAATTTTAATAAGATAGTGTTTTTTAAGCATCTCCCTAATAAAATTTTAATAAATAATTATCCTAAAATTTTAAATTTTTAAGTTATGTATTATATTGTACGAATGTCCCAATTTTATTTAGAATTAAAAATTATATCAATTAGAAAATATATAACTTAATGTATGTACAAAAATTTCACTTAAAGCCCAAAATGTCTTTGAACATCCCCGCTTAATATTATTTTTGTTCCCAATGAGCGTGGTGTGGTTTGGTGGTGTAGGGTTCAGGATCTGGTCTTCAGGTCCTGGGTTCGAATCCAAAATGTGTGTTTCTTGTAAGAATTTGGAAATAGCTAGGGATTTTTCCTCCTCTGTTTAAATTCGGATCGGATAATTTAACGGCGAAATTTCTAATATTTTCCAAAAAAAAAAAAAAAAAAAGTCTTGGAACCGCTTTTGAAAATATCATTCGGTTGTTGAATACTGACATATACTTTTGATGTTGTAAAGATTTTCTCATGGAGAGGACCTCTAACATGATTGATTCTATATATGGAGACCGAATTTGAATCCCTCAACTTTTCAATATTTTATTTCTATTAATTATTATATATTGATAATTAGACACTTATATTATCTTTATTAGAATTTTAGTAAGTAGAATCGTCGAATTTAATCTATTTTCCACATATATAGAATTTCCGCTATATTTCTGCTTTATAAATATGATGTTTTCTGGATATTTCTAAGTAAGGCTATTCTATTTCGATAAAAGACCCAAACCTAATTCTATAACTTTGGGCCCACTATCTCGGGTCTTACGTGGGTTCGGGGAATTAGTACTTCAAGATCCATTACGTGTCCAAGGCCTTTTGTTCTTTTGGCATATGTTGTTTTGACATAAATTTTTTTGGTTCTTAAAAAGAAACAGTTTGAAAAGATCCAATTGTCCAAAATGGATTTTTAGATCCGCATATTTATCAACACCCAATAAAAAAGTGGTTTGTGTAAGAAGACGATTTTTGTAATTGGCATGTGCTTTCTTAACCCAACCATAAGAACTATATTCTGGCTTTTATCTGGAAAATATTCAGCAATGACTTCTATTGAATGAATAATTGATTTAGATTGTGACAAGTGTCATATGAAGACTTGATTTCGCTACGGCTCCAATGAGTTCCCTTAACCAAACCACTGCCTATGAGTCACCGGCTCATTCCATAAAATCGTAAAACCATATATGGGGGAATGTCTGAAGGTCAAGGAAGTTGGTGACCTGAGATATATTACCCATTGAGTTTTGCTAAAAGGTATTTGGATTTCTATTACAATAATATTTACTCATTTCAAACATTGTATAAATACTCTAAAGTTTCCTATCTACACCAAAAATCTCGAATCAGCGTAAATCAATATTGACGTAAACAATGAAATTGATTTTCCATCTTATTTCTCCAATTATTTCTTTTTCTTTTTCCTTTCTGAAATTTATAGCACAAGTACTGTAAAAATTTTCATAATCTTCTACCACGTGTATTTTAATAGAAATATACCGTTTAAATTCAATTATATTTAAATTATTATTTAATAATAATTAATCATAAAAAAAAAAAAAAAATCAACATAAAACTCTACTTAACATTGAATACAAATCTCTCATTTCCTCTATTTTTCCCTATATTATTTTTCAAACCAAACACCACCTCAGTTTCCATGTATGAAGCAATGGGTCACATACAAATGATGAACTGGAAAACGCCCTAAAATACCCCACGTAGTATCTATGATAAAATTAGAAGAAATTATGAGAATTGTATTATTGACCATACAATATTGCACTGCATAAAATTATAAGTAATATTGAAACTTGTAAGAGATAAGTGGTAAATCTCTAAAACTATAAATGCATGAAACTTTGGCTTAATGTTAACAAATACACAACTTTTATTCATCTCCAATATATGAGTATAATAATATAAGTTCATTACAGATATTTAGGATCAGTTTGACAATATTATTTGACTAACATTTTTAAATCTTAAAATAATTTTAACCTAAATAAAATACCTTTAATATAATTTTATACACTCACAATCCAACTCTTAGATTAGTTTACACGCAATTCATTATAATAGACAGATGAAAAAATCCATTGCTTGTAGTTGTCGACAACTCGATCCTGGAAAAAAAAGACATACATACATATACATATACATATACATATATACATATACATATATATATATATATATATATATATATATATATATATATATATAAATATATATATATATATATATAAATATATATTTGGAATTATTGAAAATTCCGATCTTACAAAAAACGTACTCCATAAATTTGAATCCAGGATTTTAATGTCAAATTCTGAACCTTACACCACCAAAGAATGCATCTTGAGGACGAAAAATACATATATGAACAAACAAAAACAATCACAAACAAAATAGCTACCGTATATCTAGATCTGGATGTAGAAAAACTAACATAAATCAATAATCTAAACGGATATTTGTCTTTACATAGAATTAAAAATTAAAATTAAAAACAGTAAAGAAAGGAAAAATGTGTGACGATTTTTCAATCAGAAAAATTTGTCGCAGGGGCTACTCTTGAGAGCGAGAGCGGGTGGATTTCGAGAGATCTTGATGTACACCACTTTATTTTTAGGATTTTTACAATTACTTAATTGTGTATTATCAACCCCACATTTTAATAAACTTAAAGTTGTTATCATTTGGGTTACTACAAGTTTGAATGATAGCATTTTTAATTATTAAAAAAAAAAAAGTGGATATCATGTTGGTTATATTACTATTGTTATTTTGACTAATTTGTAGATGCCGTTTAATTTCTATATGTTGATCAGTTAAAGTTTGAATAATAACATTTTATATTATTAAAAAAAAAAGTTGTATCCTATTGGTTATATTAATATTGATACTTTGACAATTTTATATATGTTTTTTTAATATTTTATATATTGTTAGATGGTAATTTCTTGACCTTAGAAAAGCCAGAATATGAAGAAGGGTATCGAGATGATTTCCATTTCCCAGTCAGGGGCCCATACCCAAGAGGTATAGGCACCCGGCCTGATAAGAAGATTAGGGTTAGTTTGCACCTGGTGACCTGACTCGAGATGTGAAGATGTCCAGAAAAAGATGACCGATCCGACTTGGTAGTTCAGCAGCTACTTCAGTTTCCTAACCCGACGAGTCAAGTCGGGATGAGGGTGTTACATTCAAGCCTAAAGGACGTAAGCCCTGCATGGGAACTCGTATCCTCCAAAAGGTCTGATGTGACAGAAACGAGCCACCAGTTTATTATCTAGCATACGCTATCGCATGGGAGCGGTTAGAATATTGGTTGACATATGGGAATAAGTTTGTAACAAGTACCAAGAATATGTAATTTTATGAAGTTCAGATGGCAGGTCGTATGAGTGTCAGACGACTGGGCTATAATCCGTAGGGTATTTGGGGGGAGAGAGCCTAAGCAATAATGGCTTAGCAACGTGGCTGACGTCACAGAGATAGCATAACAATGTAATTAGACTTAGTATATAAAGAGGTTAAGAGTTTATTGTAAGGGTTGAGCAATTTTATTCACAAGCACTTATAAATTATAATTGAGAAAAAAGAATTTACGAGCTAGAGAAACAAAAGAGATCGGTCAGACCCGAGCCAGTAATAAAAACTTTGTTTTCCCTTGTACCCGTGGACATATGTTGGATCCATTCTGCCGAACCACGTTAAATCCTTTGTTTATCTATGTGTATTCTATTTTTTGCCAAGTTTGTATTTGGTCCCCAACAAACCAAACAAATTCACAGTTGAGGGAGGTTTGTGCAAGGAGTAGTTTTTCCCGAATCACCACTGGAACGAAAAACAGCCGTCAACAGTTGGCGTCGTCTGTGGGGAAAGATACAAGAAGCAGCAAACACACTAAAACGATGGCAGGACACGGGAACCACGGATCTTCAAAGGCTTCGACGACGGAGTGGATGGATAAAATGGAAGAAACCATGTGGAGTGAGAAGGAAATTGCACAAAAGGAAATGAAGGCAACTCAAACCTTCATGAAGGCCATGATGGAGAAGTTGGAGAAATTGGAGAAGAAGGCAGGAGAAAATGAGGGAGCGGGTCCCGACCAAAGAAATGAGGAAATAGCAAGAGGAAAAAGCAAAGAAAAATTAAATAGGGGTACCTATAGAGTGAGATCAATAGTCATTATCGGAGTCGCGCCAGCCGGGGATTTTTGGGAATAAGGGGAAGGCAGACAAACTCCGAAAACCTCCAACAACAGCCTGTGTTTCACAGACAGTGGCGTGGAGTGACACCTGGGGGATGGTATGAAACTACCAGTCACAAAAGGTATCGTGCCTAGAGTGGGAAATGCTGGAAATCCCGCGGTCGCGAGCATGACAGCTTCGAGAATCAGAAGAGGAATTGGTTTTGGGGGGAGATGAGGAAGTGGGAGGAAAGGATGAAATACGGGCCAATGGGTAATCAAGACATGGAGGCGGCATCCCCTTTTCAAAGGAAATTATGTCAATGGAATTTCCAAGAAAATTCAACATGCCCTTGATGGATGTCTATAAGGGGAGCACGGATCCCAAGTTCCATGTTGATAAGTTTGTTTTGTTGATGGAGATCTAAGGAATGGAAGGAGAGGCCATCTGCAAGGTGTTAACTTTAACCTTGGGCGAGTCAGCCAGCTTAAGGTTCAAGAGCTTAACCTTGGGGAGTATAAGCAGCTTCGCACAATTGAGGAAATCCTATGTACGGAACTTCAAATGGGCTTGAGTACCGAGGAAGACGGTCTGGTCATTGAGGTTGATGAAACTGGGAGACGACGAGTATTTGAAAAGCTTTATCGATAGGTACCACGACCTGGTATTAGAGATTGAGGCGTATGAGTCCCTGGAGGCGCTGTAAAGTTTCAAAGGGGCCCTCAAGGTCAGGAGGTTATGGTCTCACCTGAGGGTCCAAAAGATACCAGACTATACCACAACTTTGGAGAAGATGAGGAAGTTTGTGATGACAGAGGGAGATGAGAAGATCGCCCGTGGCAGGAATATTCAGAAGCCGAGAGTAGCACGGCCGAAAAACCAGCGGGAATTGGGCAGGGACCTGAGGAGACCGATCCCGAGATAGAAGAAGTTCAGACCGATACCTCAGAGTAATTCAGCACAAGAGAGAAGGCCACATGTCTAAGTCAATCATGTTACCGGAGGGACTGTGTACACACCCCTGAACATGTTTATGGCTCAGATAGTTCGGAAAATTCAGGATAAAGGTTTTTTGACTGAGCCTGACCCAATGAGATTTCCCATTGAGAAAATAGATAGCAGGGCTTATTGTGTGCACCATAATGTGAGAGGACATACCACAGAAAGATGTAGAGACATGTGGGAACAAGTGGAGGATCTGGTAAGGAACGACTAACTGAGTGATTGTATAGACCAAATAGTTATGATGGCTGAGCGTCGCCAATAGCAACTGTCATCAGAAAGTAGTGGGAGGTGCTCGCCCGTCAGTGCTAAGGATGTACAAACTCCTCCTAAGGACGAACAAATCCCTCATAGAGAAATTATGGTCGTTGTTTGGCCTGATAGTCCCTAATTCACCAAAAAGCTCGGTTCAGAATGACATTGTTGAGAGTCTTTCAAAGATGTAAGGAACATGTTTTCAGTAAGAGTCTATCTTAGAATGACCCTCAAAAAGTTGTAAGATGGGCAGTAGATCCCTTAAATATGAATAAGACTTTCCCATTTTTAAATAAAAACTCATTAACTTTTCTTGTTTATCATTTAGAAGGGAAATGCATGTTTAATATTCTTATGAAATTCTCGTGATTGGAATACATGAAGGGATGTAAGGCTTGTGGGAAGAATGTGCACCCCCGCGACATGCCATTCTATGGTGTCATTATCAAATCCCCGAGCTGGAACGTTAACACCCAACGACTTGCATATTTTAGGAATGTACAAACTCCTCCTAAGGACGAACATATCCATAGTACGCTCGATGAACAAGTCGGCATGGCGTTTGGTGCCTCAAGGCAATCATAGAATGTATGGATGACTAGTGGCTTCGGTACTCCGGTACCTCTGGGTTTGCATAGCACGAAAAATACTGAATTTGCCAAGTGTTCCTAGAAGGAACCTACATAGGGCTCGGGCATCAGGGTTTGTTAGTGGCATGATCCCTTAGAGGAGCGAATGTTTTATCTATGATAAAATTATTAGGATTGGTGCTCGGAGCGTCAATTTCTTATGTATTTCCATATAAATACTAATGTAAATATTTTATTATGAATAAAATACACAGTTTTTTAATATATTTTATTATTAATGTATTTCTTATGAATGTTTTATCTATGAGCGAATGTTAACACCCAACGACTTGCATCTTTGAGGAATGATCACAGCGTAAAGAGTTGTGTGGCATTTGGCCCCTCGGGTATCCATAGCATGCTCGGCAAATAAGTCGGCATGGCGTTGTATTGGAGGTACATAGCACAGGGAAGGCCAGAGAGCCTCCGTGGCATTTGTAGCCTCGAGATATGCCTAGCACGGGGAGGGAGAATTCCCCAGTGACTTTAGCCATTCCCTTTCGGTACCGTAGGAGCATAGCAGAGGGAAGGCCTGAGGGTCTATGTGGCGTTTGTAGACTCTGGGCCTGCCCAGCATGGGAAAAATCTCATGGCGTCAGTTGTCCAAGACATTGAACTTTGAGGTTTAAAATTGTTGTTTTATGTGGCATGGGGCAGGACGCTGTCACATGCCCCCTTTTTAATTCTTTTGCATCGGGACGGGGTATGTGCTAAGTCACCTCCGTGGTATTTGTCTTGTCTTTGTTTTTGTTGTAGTTTTGATGGAGGGCTTGGTGCGGGATGTTGTTCATGAGCCTCCATAGGGTGCCAGAGGTTGAAAATATTCCCTATCGGTTAAGTCTTGATAGTATTGATGGATGGCTCGGGGCTGTATTCATTTTGCCGAGGCCATATTAATGGAACAATGAGGGAACATTCTCTTATGGCCAAAATTATTTTGATGGCTTGGGCTGCATTCGTTCCGCCGAGACCATATTAATGGCACAATGAAGGAACATTCCCTTGTGGCCAAGTTATTTTGATG